>VDFB02084046.1:0-13537 GCA_007258455.2 Sequoia sempervirens | reverse complement strand
GCGGCTATTCTTGTGAGGAAGATTAATAGAGCATAAGAAAAATGGATCTACTTTGGTTCGATGGATGATCAGGGCATGTGAATTCAGTTTAGAGGTTGCCTGATGTTGCTTCTCGAAGAGGGTCAACTTGCAGAAGGGTCTAGAACAAGAGGAGAGCAAAAAGGAAGAGACCGCAAGGATAGCTAGGATGTCGGCTAGCAAGAGTGGATCGACATTAATGACCATACTTTAGAATGTTCAAAGCATCTCTTCAAAGAAGTCTCGAGGTCGGACATAGGGGCCAGAAGTTAATGCGATGGTTGCAAAAGATCTAAGGGCTACTCTTGAGGGTGATCCTTCACCGACATGGACACGGGGGATGCACATTGAATGTAGCATTAACTTTATTCCAAAAGATCTAAGGGTCGACCTGTTTAGGAACCAACTCATTTTTTGTAAACCCTAGGGCAGGGGCCGACACTTTTTAGTTTTTGGTTGTATATATGGCATTTTTTGCCTCTTTAGGAAGGGGGTTCTTAGTGAAGAAAGAGTTCTTGATTGGCATTTTCTGCACTTAGTGACTTTTGGTCCTTTGGCAGAATTTTGCACAGTTTTTGTAACTCATTTGGATATGGAATAAAATACAAACCTTGGGTATCATTGAATGGAGTATTTTTTCCTTCTTATCACTGCAATATTGTGTATTTCCACATGATTGATTAAGTTATTGTGAGATTATATTCATTTCCCTTAACTCTTTCTCATGGCTTTTTAACTTTCAGAGAGAAGTGTGGATAAGCTGCGTTACACTGTGCAGGGCTAAGATTGGGTGCTGCTTTAGTCAGAAGTTTTTCCTCCTAAGAGCTCAAGCAGTAAGACCTTTTTATAAAGCACTTATGCAAAGAACACAAAATAGGTTGTGCAAGTTGTTTTTCCAGTCATTGTATGCAAGTGTATGAAATCTAAGTTTCAAATCTAGGTAATCATTTAGGTGTATCACCATAGGATTTAATTTTCATTTTCATGCACTCCTTCCCCCTTTTCCTTACAAAGATCATTAGTTAGGTGATAACATAAAGGAAGCCGACCTTCTCCGGAGGTTATTTTCCATTTTTAGGTGACCCACAACCTTGAAAAGTTCCCATGATTCTCTGAAGTATCAAGTTCTGCAACTTGATAAGGGTGCATTTTCAGTAGATAACAATCTTGGCACGCCTGGTGGGACTCTGAAGCACACTTCAGAGAAATATTTCAAGAGATTCAAGTTGTTTTCTTGGTATATACAACAGTGCATTTTTGACCTTTCAGAGGTACAAATTTATACCCGACGACTCTAAGCACAATCCACTGGTTTTAGCAGATGACGTGCCGGTATGTTCACATTTACAAAAGAGGTCCCATTCACTTTGATTTAAAGAAGTTTTGCAGAATTCAAATGCTTTAACATGTCTAGTTTTTTATGAAAAAAGCATGTTTTCACCTCCGTTTCATGAAAATCCTGTCAACTAATTACCCTATCAGCCATATCAGGCCAATCACACTACTGGTTTTATCCCAAACAACCATGCAATATTAGCCTATTAGCATGCTCAAAATGCTTAGCTCCCACCCACCCCTGCTCAACCTTTAGATCAATATTCATATGTCTAGAATTAGCTCCAAGAGGTTGATTGTATGAAAAGTAACATGAGTAACATGAAGGACATACTGTCAGACATCACAAAGCACATAGAAGAGTTCAAGAGGCAATAAGAGTATGATCAACAACAAGAAGAGATGGCCTATTAGGCCTATCTCTACGAGCAAGACTTGCTGATGCAGAGGAAACAATATGAAGAAGATCTTGTTGTAAATGAAGAGAAAATTAAAATGTTGATTTCCCAAGCACTAATGATGGAGGCCCAATTGGTTTATTGCATAAAGCATCAACCAACAGAGAAAGAGGTTTTCAAGGTTTCTACACAATCTCCAAGTAAGTTTTCTAGACTTGATGTGCCAAGTTACAGGGGTAATATTCAATCCAATGTTAAAGATCAACCCCTATAGGAGCTCATGAATGAAAAAATTCTATCAAATAAATCCATTAATCCTCAATTTCAGACATGTCCAGAAACTAAGCTAAGTAATCAAATTACTGAACAGTTATGGCAGCCTTCTTGAACCAAGCATCCTGACTATAAAATGCCAAACCTTAGTAAAGATATTCCTTGTGTGATAATTCAAGATCAGAAAGAGGAAGAAGCCGTAGAATCTAATTCAAATAAGGTTCCAAGTTGGAGGAATGAAAGAGAGGAGTAGGAAGTTGTTGCTGTTTGCACTATGTTCCTAGCTCAAAACAACAATAGCACATGTGAAGATGATGTTGAATCAAATTCATTGTTGAATCCCTTGGATTTTGACTCATTTGAAATTTTTTCTAATGTTGTTTATAAGATGGCTAAAAGCTGAATGCAAGAATTTTCAGTTGAAGATCTTCACTTGCAGATAGAGGATGCCTAAGTTTCACTGAAAAAGGAGCCACATAAAGAAGAACAATTGGTTTATTTGTTTGACCAACTACCTAGTTCTATCGAGCAAGCTGAAGGGAGCATACAAGCACCTGTTTTACCAGTTGATTTGGAATGGCCAGAGAATATTGCTGACTTGTTTGATGAGCTTCATCAATTTGTTGGTGAAAATGAAGATCTCACATGTATGATAGCATCTATGCCTGGTATGGAGCAACTAAATGATAAAACCCATCTGGATTTAATGCAAAATTATGAGTTAGATGATATCATAGAAGCGTTTTGTTCTAACATAGATGATGAGCTAGTATCATATGAAAGGGAAGCATGTGATCAGCCCATTCAAATTAGTGAGACTATTGAAAAAGTTGTAGAAGATAATGCCTTGCAGCCTATGAACTTATTTGATGAGACGCCCCACTTTGTTGAGGAAGAGGTGTATTCTATCATGAACGAAGAGCATAAGGAATAATAGTTTGAAGATTTTTTTCAGTTATCCAACAGGGATATCAGCTCCTTAGTCAAAAAAATCCAACCATCGAAAACATTAATGGTTTCTTTTCAGAGACTATTATACATGATGCAAAGAAGCATGACTCCTTTTTCATTGCAGAGCTAAAAGAAAGAACAGTTGATCCTCCTATAAATGATAATGGTAAAATCTTTCGAGAAGATCAAACTATAGCAGCCAATGAACAACTTGCATATTACTTCCAATCAACATCTTTTCAAGGAAAGAATGAAGTCTTTAGAGATCAACAAAAGGACAACTTAACTTCATTTAATGTTCTTGAAGATCATGAACAATGGGCTGATAAAATAGAACATAAACAAGGGGCTGAGGGTTACAAGTTGGGTGTCATAACAAGGGCATGTCCTATCAGAAACCTGGCACACTTGGCGGGCACTCAAAAGGAGTTACTATTTGAATTACCTACTTGGGAGCACGAGATTCAATATAAAAAATCATTAATGCAGGTGGCTTACCATATTCAAAATAGTTGCAGGCACCTCTTGTCTAACACAGAAAGGGGGGCAGTTTTCATGATTGAGGAGGTGTTTAATCTATGCACTCAACATTTACTTTTCCTTCATCATTGTTGGACAATTTGCAAACAAGAAGCACATCCTATGTTGGTGAGGAAGGGCAGTTTTTTCTCACAACCAGTAAACAGTTATGTTTGATCACTACCACCACTAGGTAGTGTAGGATAGAGTAGTTATAGTTTCAGTTTTTTCTTTCAATAAGCGCCTGCTGGCACGTTTCATTTCAATTTTGTCATGTTTTCAATAAGTGCCAGTTGCAATTCGTTTTTTGATTCCCGCGCCTCGCACTGGAGCCGCCAGCTTTGTTTCTATCCGGTTACGGGTTTCAAAATTAAGAGCAGATTGACCTGCCGCCCAATGGATAGGCCTACCGTTTTTCGAAGGTTTAGCAGAAAAACAATTCAACCGCAGGCTGTCGCCAGGTCGTTACCCATTTTCACCGCCGCCCAACTGCAAAGGCACCCAGGTTTTCAAGTGTCTGCGAAGCTGGGGGAAATGATGGTAATTAGGTTGGCAACTACATCCATGCTATTTCGCTGAAGTCTATTGGTATCGTCATGCCTCACGGATTCAGAAAACCCCCTACAAGAAATCGCCGAGACTAAATGCTCACGACTAGAAGTGTTATATTCATTTGAAATCCCGTCAGTTTAAAACATTTTGGTCGCCATGAAGTTTTCTATCTCTCTCTGACCTAAGACCTCTCGCCGATGGTTGTTCACAAGGCCGGCGTCGGGGAGAATGGTTTACCTTCACTATAATGTTTGGCTGATGGGGTGAGGTCTCACCGATAGAGGGTGCTCTACTGTGAATGTTCCAATCGATGTAGAGGCCCCATCAAAATGAAATGGTCTCGTAATGGTTTCTGTGCTCGAAGCGTGGCCTCTAGCCAACTCTTTGTCGACTAGAGGAAGTCCCGCTGAAGAAGTTGAGCTCAAGGAGATGTCTTGCCAATCGCTGGTGGTCTCGCCGGAAGGAGGTGCCATCGGTATGATGTCTCGCCGACAGGGTGGACTCTTGCCAACAATGGTTCACAAGATTGTAGCATCGAGGAGACTTTGGGGCCGTAATGTGGAACAGAGAGTTTGGCATGTTCCTGGGCCGACCGAGGTTCTACTAAAATGAAGCTGCACCTGGGAAAGGCCACCGTGGCTTCTACAAGTGATGTTGCCAATGCATGTCTCACCACTGAGGAGCATAGCGGTATAACTCTTGGGGGATGGCTATGAGGTCTTGCCAGTAAGCGATGGTCTTGCCGAAGGTGATAGCCTGGCCGAATGATCTACACTCGACATGATGTCTTGCCAACTTGTGGTGGTCTCATGCATATAAGTAGGATACCCTTGCACTCTTGGCCAAGGGGTTTCTACTCACCATAAATGTCTCTGGCTTAATTCATGACATGTTCCACCATGCTTTTACTCTTTCAGGATTGATGGAGGTCACCCAGACCTTTCTGACCTGTTTGTCTTTCCAATGGGTGTGTTTGTGTTGAGCATCACCGAGACTCTTGCCGATGATCTAAATGGAATGGTATCTATTGTTAGGTGCTTTTGGTATGACCTCTTGCCAAAAGCGATTATCTCACTGATAATTTTGGATATCGATATAACTTTTGCGTACTGTAAGGAGCCTTTGTTGATATAGTTCTGCTGCGTTCTATCATCGGCCGGTGGAGGGCACCGACGGGAGACAAGGTTAGTGTCTCACCGACATGCGATTTTGTTTGAACAACTTTTGACCGCTTGGAAATATTACGTGGTGTCTGTTCAACCAATCAGAGGAAGCTGAAGGTGAACCAGTGGCAATTGGATTGTTGTGGCTATTCTTGTGAGGAAGATCAACAGAGCATAAGCGAAATGGATCTACTTTGGTTCAATGGATGATCAGGGCATGTGAATTCAGTTCAGAGGGTGCCTGATGCTGCTTCTCGAAGAGGGTCAACTTGCGGAAGGGTCTAGAACAAGAGGAGAGCAGAAAGGAAGAGACCGCAAGGACAACAGGGATGTTGGCTAGCAAGAGTGGATCGACATTAATGACCATAATTCAGAACGTTCAAAGCAACTTTTGAAAGAAGTCTTGAGGTCAAACACGGGGGTCAAAAGTTAATGCAATGGTTGTAAAAGATCTAAGGGCTACTCCTGAGGGTGATCCTTCACCGACATGGACACAGGGGGATGGACATTGAATGCAACATTAACTTTATTCCAAAAGATCTGAGGGCCGACGTGTTCAAGAACCGACTCATTTTTTGTAAACCCTAGGGAAAGGGCCGATGCTTTTTAGTTTTTGGTTGTATATATGGAATTTTTTGCCTCTTTAGGAAGGGGGTTCTTAGTGAAGAGAGAGTTCTTGATTGGAATTTTCTGCACTTAGTGATTTTTGGTCCTTTGGCAAAATTTTGCATAGTTTTTGTAACTCATTTGGACATGGAATACAATACAAACCTTGGGTATCATTGAATGGAGTATTTTTTCCTTCTTATCACTGCAATATTGTGTATTTCCACATGATTTATTAAGTTATTGTGAGATTATATTCATTTCCCTTAACTCTTTCTCTTGGCTTTAGTACCTTTTTGTAGAGAAGTGTGATGTTGCAGGTTATAATCTGTGTCAAGATTGCAGGTTGCTTTTAGCTGTGAAGTTTTTCCTCCTAAGAGCTCAAGCAGTAAGACCTTTTTATAAAGCACTTATGCAAAGCACCCAAAATAGGTTGTGCAAGTTGTTTTGCTAGTCATTGTATGCAAGTGTATGAAATCTAAGTTTCAAGTCTAGGTAATCATTTAGGTGTATCACCATATGATTTAATTCTCATTTTCATGCACTCCTTCCCCCTTTTCCTTACAAATATCAATAGTTAGGTGATAACACAAAGGAAGTCAACCTTCTTTGGAGGTTCTTTTCCATTTTTAGGTGACCCACAACCTGGAAAAGTTCCCATGTTTCTCTGAAGTATCAAGTTCTGCAACTTGATAAGGGTGCAATTTTAGTAGATAACAGTTACCAATTCATATGGGTAGTGACATGTAATTTTCAAAAGTCTATAGAGACTAGTACTAAGGTACATGCCATACCTTTAAAAAATGTACCTCCATTTTTAATTTTTTGAAATTGTTGAAAAAAATTAAAAAAACAATTTACAAAAAATGTTGTCCAAACATGCATGAGAGTTTTAATGATGGTAGGAAGTGTATGGATCATATTATTTTATGGATTCTTGTACATAATTTCCCTACTAAAAATAATTATTTTTATAACTTCTCTAATTTTGGTAAATTGATATGTAATATTAAGGTTTTTAGCCATTTCAGACTTAATATTAATGCCTAGGATGAGCCAAATTTTCCCTCAAAGCTAGATCTTTAAATCTCCAACTCATCTATTCCCAACCCATCATATTAATTAAATAATGTCCTAATTATTTAATTAGTATTCTCCATACATTCTACTAGCTTAAATCCATTTTTTTCATTCTTCTAATGTCCCAACCTAAGATAAATAATTCTTTTTATTTATTTATCTAACCTTATTCCCTATCCCATTCTCTCCAAAATAAACTAAATAAAACAATTTTATTTAATAAGAGATAAAACTACCAAACTATGATAGAATAATTCTCAAAGTTCATGACACCTAAAAATGTTTTTTCTAGACCTACAAGTGGATATGGGCCCCTCTACATTAAGCTCTCTCAGTTTTGGTCTACTCAACATCATTTTACTGTGCCAATAATTCTTACAAAAATTATAATTTAAGAGTAGTGTAAACATGTCAATAAGAATATTTTGCATTATGTGCATCGTTGGGCTGAAATGACTACCCTAATTTGTTGGGGTGGGTGTGTGAATTTTATTAGAGTACTCAATTTTTTCCTTGGGTCTCCCAATCCTTCCAAACTACATTATTCTAGGGTAGTCTCTTAAGATCCCTAAGAGCAAAAAATTTCCAAACTATAAAAAAGTAGTTCTTTGAGTTCATGGTAGCTACAAAATTTCTATCTAGACCTATATATGGACATGTGGTTCATCCACATTATTCTCTCCCAATTTTGGTCAAGTTGATATTTTTTTATCATACCAAGAATGAATGCATTCTTGTTAAAAATATCATTTGAGAGTAGTATAAGCATGCCAATAAGCATATTTTCCATTTCATGCATTATGGGCTGAACCAACTATGCCAATAGGTCAAGGTGGGTGAGTGAATGCTATTGAAGGATTTGGTTCATTCCCCGAGTCTATTGATCCTTCTAGACTACATTGCACTTGGGTAGCCTCTTAAGAGCCATGCATGAAATTTTTTTCCAATTTTTTTCCTTACTATTCTCTCAATCTGTGACACCTACAAATGCTCCATCTATACCTCTAGGTATATGACATGTCCCTCTACAATACACTATCTTAGTTTTTTTCAACTCCAAACCACTTGACCATGCCAATATTGAATACATTCTTACAAAATGCTTCATTTGAGAGTAGTGTAAAGGTGTCAATATGCATATTTTTTCTTCAACACATTGTGGGACTAAACCAACTATTCCAACATGTTGACATGGGTGGGTGAATGATACTAGAGGCCTCAATTTTTTCCTTGCATCTATTGATACTTCTAGGCTATATTGCACCGAGGTAGCCTCTTAAGAGCATGAAGAGAAAAACTTGCCAAATTTTTCATGCATGTTCTCTCAATTTGTGGCACCTACAAATATTCTCATTTACACTAAGAGGTGGATGTTGGGTCCCTCTATAATACCTTATCTTATATTTTCTCAACTCTAAATTATTTGACCTTTCCAACAATGAATGTATTCTTACAAAATGAGTCATTTGAGAGCAATGTGAAAGTATCAATAGACATATTTTGCTTTTGCACCTCATGGGACCAAATTAAGTACACCAAAATGTTAAGGTGGGTAGGAAAATGCTACTAGGGGCCTTAGTTTTTTCCCTCATTATCCTAATCCTTCCATACTACATTGTGACAAGGTAGTCACTAGGGATATGCTCTCCTAGGTCAACCACTAGAAACAACCCAATAGATATTTGTCATTCTATTCTTCAATATTCTTATAGCTTTTTAATTACCATTAATGAGAACCATGGGTTGTTTGATCTTTCATGCTTCTTATCCATGAAAGACAAACAAGGTGAGCCTTTTTCTTTAGACACATAGTCCACTAGATTTCTTGAAAATGGTAATGATGTTCGTGATCAATCCCACATGCATGATGACTCTATAAATTGGTGTAACATGTGCTACATGTCTCATAGAGAACGTGTTACTGTAGAGGCCTTCATGATGAAACAAATAAATTAATCATTTAGGGAAGTCATTATCATTATTATTTTTATTTTTAAAAGGAGTCTTGAGAAAATATTTTTAAAATATTGCTAATTAAGTAGGAAAACATGATATTATGCAATACATGTAAGCTTGGTCATGTGATAAAGGGGAACTCATGCAATGTGCTTACATAGATGTGAGTGAAGATTGATCTTATCTTAAAACATATAGATTTTTTTATATTGTACAAGAGATTTTGGATTGCTATACTAGAATTAAATATCTTGAATTTCTTACTCTTATATTTATGTTTTTGAATCTTTAAATAGGGGTTTTGTGTAAGGTTCATTTGAAATAACTTAAAATAATAACCTGATTTAGTGGACAAGAATGTTTTTGGATTATAATGCAAGAAGCTTTTCTAACTTTGGTCATGTATGAGTGAAGTGAATATGTGTTTAGAATAACCATAAAAGCCACTTTAATATTTGATTTTGATTTGCATGTTTTATTTTTGTGTGCATGAAATATTGTGCTAAATACGAATAATTAAAGTACCTAAATTAAACAAACACAACAACAAGAAAATACTTGATATTAGGTGTTAGATAATAAAATAAACATAAAAGGCATTGAAACACTCCATGTTTGATCACCTAGTTGCATAAAATGATTTTCCCTTTGATATGTTTTATGTGTGCCCTCCAATTATGCACCATAAACTCACATTCCAAATTGTGATGATTTTGCATGGGTTAAGGATGAATTTATAGATTTTTGATGGGGGAGATCAACGGTGAGGATTGAGTGGAGAGATAAAACGCTGAAATTGAATGGGATATCTCAAGCCATGAGATTGGGAAAAGTGGCACAATATGGTGGCTTGAGAAGACATTAATACTTGTGGGAGTAGTTTGGAGTATGGGAAAATCTTTCCATAAAGGCAAGATTTGTCCTACACTCCAAAGAGGATGGGGATGAGAGGAATAAAGGAATTTTTAATTCCTTGAGTCGGGGAGGGGTGTACTTTTAGGACAAGGACCCATGTGGGGTTCCTTCCCAAAAGGGGAAAGCCTTTAAGGCTAGAGTACAAAGGGGGTGAGAAATAATTGGAAAATATTTAACCATTTATTAATCATGGATTAGGAATTTACACATGTTTAGGGGGGATTAGGTGGGTGATTAAGGTTAGATTTAGAGGGCAAGTGGGAGAGTTGGAGGATGTGACATGTGAGGGTAAAATTAAATTAAATTTATTTATTTAATTTATGAGAAGAAGGGGGTAGGGTTGGATAGGTAAATAATTAATTAGGAATATCAATTAATTTATCTTAGGTAATTGAAATAGATAAAGAATATTAATTAAATAAAATATATTATTTAATTAATATGGAAGAGGGAAAATATTAATTAAATCAAAAATATCATTTGATTAATATGAAAGTAGAAAAACATTAATTAAATAAAAAAATATTAGTTAATGTTTTTTTTAGCAAAACTGGCAAGCCATAATAATATATATTATATATATAAATAACTTTTACAAAAACCTGGTTCGAAAGAGCATATTGATAGGAAAGAACCAGGAAGAAAACCTTCGGTTATAGCTCAATTAGGTACAAAATTCTTTACAAAAATGTCCCAATAATAGGAACCCATAGCAAAGTATTGCAAATAATTAATTGTCCAAGATACAACTAGCCGAGATTTTTAAACACTGCAATATACATCGCATATTAAATTCAAAATAAACCCATATTTAGCAAAAGCCCAAGAAAGTAGAAACGAGACCTAAAGAAGAGCAACTAAACATTGAACTAAAACTGAAAATTATTCTTCCATGCAATCGCCACCTTGCACGGAGTTCTCGCCCTGGCCTTCTAGAATCTCCTGAAGACCCAAGTCGTTTGCAAAGAAATCAAAGCCCAATCTCGACTCTTCCTCTGTCTTTTCCTCTTGCAGTAGATAAGCCCTAGCATTAAAAATATTAGTTAATTAATATGGAAGAGAGAAAATGTTAATTAAATAAAAAATACAATTTAATTAATATGGAAGAGAGAAAACATTAATTAAATAAAAAATATTATTTAATTAATATGGAAGAGGGAAAATATTAATTAAATAAAAAATATTATTTAATTAATATGGAAGTGGGAAAATATTAATTAAATAAAAATATAATTTAATTAATATGGAAGAGGGAAAACATTAATTAAAGAAAAATAATTATTTAATTAATGTGGAAGAGGGAAAATATTAATTAAATAAATATGACTTTATTTAATTAATAGGTGTTATTGAGGATGGATGAATTAGTATTAAATTGACTGAATGCAACGGTCAAGTTTAGGTGTCTATATTTTGCCCCTCTTTGAAATGACATTAAAATAATATTATTTCAAAGAAACATAAAACATAGGTGATACAATGAAGCATTGGGTAAAAAACCTTGCCTCAATGTGGAGAAAGTGGAAAAATAAATAAATATAGGTGATGACCCCTCGAGAGCGTAGGTGGGAAAAAAAAGGGCCTAGATAGCCTCTCGAAAGAGGAAAATGGTAAAAAAATTGAAAAACGGATAAAAATGGGGTGGGGGAAGAAGAAACAGAGAAAAACGGGGTTAAAATGAATAAAAAGTAAAAAAACAAGGCTAAGGGGTGAATAAATAAGCCATGGAGGGTAAAAATTTCTCATTTTTACCATTTGCATTAGTAAAAATGAGAGCATAAGAGAGAATAAAATGGTGAATATTCCATGTGGAGAGCATCATGTGGAGTGTGTAAGGGTCTACTTGTAGTCGGAGGGGGTAGGACGACAGAGTCACAACTAACTTGAGCTTTGTACTTTATTTTGTGTTTTTTGAGTAAAAAATGAGGGAGGGACAGGAAGAATGGAATGGAAGGAAGGAAAATGGAAGGGGAATGGTGGGGAGATCTCTATTGTGGACAACCTTGTGGAAATGGTGGAATCAAAGAGTGGCTAGCCCAAAGAGAGAGGGTTTCAATGGGAGGTTGGCGGGGGTTGGGGGGGTTGGGGTTCTTAACGAGGGACTAGATGTGAAATGGTGGAGGGTTAAGGGATTGATTAGGGATGAGGAAATAGAATGGGGAATGATTTAGGGAAGGCTAGAAATTGTTTAGGGTTTAGGGATTGGTAGGGGAATGACATGGGGAATGGTTTAGGGAAGGTTAGAAATCGTTTATGGTTTAGGGATTGGTTAGGGATGGGGAACAACATGGGGAATGGTTTAGGGAAGGTTAGAAACTATTTAGGGTTTAGGGATTGGTGAGGAATGAGGAATATTGTAGTGAGTAAAGGGGATTTCAAAACTAATGAGGTGGATGCCATGGTATGTAGGAGGAGCTTGAGGCCTTGGAGACCTGAGAGCAACAATTAGGAGTACTAAGGTTGATGGAGTAGCTGATTGAGGCAGAGATGATGACACAGTGAGCCACTGGATTAGATTATGTATTACAGATGCCCTCACTCTAAACTCATAGGGTGATGTTGATGGTGTTGCTAGAGCGGTGACACTCAAAGATGAGTACTTTTCATCTTCCAACATGGGATCTATGACTATGATGTTGGAGGATGCATGAAGGATATTGTGGGTACCAATTATGACTCGCCTGGTGCATATGAGTATGAGAGCATCTAAGGAAATGCTAGAGACATTATTTGGGAGGAGTGACTTGCTGAGGACAAGGATGGATTTTTACTTAGATGGGTTTAGGGGATTAGTTTTGACATTCCCCTTAGTGATGTCAGCTCTTTTTAGCAACATATTGTTGCCAAATAAGAGCAGACAATATTTTTATATTGGTTTGGTAGAGTGGATAAAGAGATGGTAGAGAGGGGTCAATAATTTGCATGGGGAGCTTGCATGTTATCACACTTGTGCAGGTATCTACACAGTGACATTTAGGCATAGATGAAGCCTTGGGCATATTATGCTACTGCAAGTATGGGTGTGGGATCATATTATTATGCTTTGTTTGATTGGAGATAGAGAGGGTATTGACTATGGCAACCCTTGTGTATTTGGGTGGGAGCAAGCAGTATGGTATAAGCATATGAGTGACATGGATTACTAGAAGTGGGCATTAGATGAGTTACCAGAGGGGGATATAGTGTGGAAATCATATTGAGAGTTGGAGACATAGTAGGAGGATGGGTGATACCTATGGTACACGACATCACAATGTTATTTGATAAGAGAATATCATTAAATTATTGAGAGATATCACATAGATAGAGAGCTTTGAAAGTTTGGGTTACAATAGAGAGTTCTCGAGGGGCTGCACTACTTTATGAGATAGGCACAAGAGACACTCGAGTGGGGGCCACAAGTGAGCGATACTAATGCATTGCATAGTTGGAGCCATATGGTGTGGGTGGAGTGGGATGATTGGGAGGAGGTAGTAGATGCAGGTACTACTAGGGAATATAGGAGATTATGGGAGACACAAAGGCCTTTGAGACTGATGCCACAATTTGGGAGGACTATACGAGAGCGAATGAGGGAGGCGGCTAGAGAGGTGATGAGGAGAGGACGAGGGAGTATTGGAGGTATGGTGAGGGGTATGAGGAGGTAGATTATTCATGGTGGGAGTAGCAAAGCGAAGGCATCGAGAGGCAGGTTAGAGGTGGATAGAGAGGAGGTAGAGGGGATAAAGGAGGAGGTTGTGGAGGAGTGGCCCAAGTGTGTGGAGATGGAGG
>VDFB02084045.1:0-18198 GCA_007258455.2 Sequoia sempervirens | reverse complement strand
AATTATAATATCAAAGCTACAAATGTTTGCAAAGCAGGGAAATTTTCATCACCAAAAAACTAGAGAGCCACCCGGCCTTCGAATTCACCCACTATAAACCAATCTATATACAAACCACCTGACCATGATCATAGAAACCTCGACCAGAGACAAGCACAACAAAATTCCATTTTAATGGCTATATATGGAGTGCCAGCAAAACTAACAAAAAGATACCATCCCCATAAGCCAAAAAACCACAACCCAACACCCAACTCACAGAAAGTTGTTTGATTTTGCAAAAGCCTCGAAGTCCGTTAACCATTCAACACCACTGACCACCATCAGCCCAAAAAAAATCTTAAGAAACTCTATAGCCACTGCCACAATCATTTGGTGCCTCATAAGGCCTGACCCACACAAATCTAGGAGAAATGGAAAAATATTCATCGTTTCCTCCGAGCAAAGCCGCTCCATATCATAGGGCCTCAGACAACCCTTGCCTTTGATCACCACACTCATAACCTTGTCCACTCCTTCCACCAAATCCTCCCTAAACATCTTAACCAGCAACCCCTTCGCTTCCACCTTGGGAACCTTGTTATCCAAGAGAGATGCCAGGAAACGAGAAGAGATGTGCAGATTATCCCTCCCATACTCCTTGCATTCCAAATGTACAAAACCTAGAATCATCTTCACAGCCGCAACGACCAAAGGATCATAATTGAGAAGAATGTGCTTCAATCTTTTGTCGGTAATCTCCTTGAAGGAGGTTTTCCTCACCTTCAACCACAACAAGATTAGTGTGTCTGCTCCAAATATTGCTAGGCCCTCCACCAAAACCTCTATGAAAAATTTCAAACTCTTCGCCATCAACGACTCTGCACAAACTACTCTTGGGAAGAATGAATGAGCAGCTCACATACTCTGCTTCGCACCTGCAAAGAAAACTTACCCAAAAAAAAAGACAAGCCACCCATAAATAAAATCACTGAACACAAGGTCATCGCCATCCTATGTGAATGGTACACTAAGCAGCGTGCAAGACGTCCACACCATGAGGAGGAAATCCTTCAGGCAGGATATACACTTATTACTATACATGGAAATGGGGGCCGTAGCTATCCTCCGTTATCCTCTATATGTTGAGCGAAAAGACAAGTTTCAACCATCTTTTGTCATAATGAATGCTAGCTCCAACATACTTTACCCCAACGACCCTGCCACTGTGGCATCAAATGCCACCCCTTGCTAGCTTGAGGGGCGCCTTTCCACCCACTACCCTAGAATATGTTAGTTTGGCTAGATTTTCAAAATTTTAACACTAATAATTAGATGTGGAGGCCGCCATCCTTATGGCTCTAGATAAATCTTATAAGATGAGTTGGAAGAAGATAATGTATGATATGGATTCCATGACTTTGGTCTCCCTTCTATATTATGGAGGGAATCATGAGTCTTCTTTGAGGTTGGCATCTTTTGTGGAGTAGTTTTTTTTTCATGAATTCTATCATTTTTATTCACATTCTTAGAGAATGGAATGTTGTAGGATGCTTGGTCAAATTGACCTATGGTACTAATTACAAATGGAAAGTCATGGATTGAGAATCTTTGTCTTTTGCTCAATCTTTGTAGTTATTTTAAATAATTCATTATGATTTGGTTTGATCATTATGTTTTATTTTTAGTAAGAGTTTTGTATTTTGTTGGTTTCAAGATTTCCTTTAGTTCTTAAAGATGCTGGATTTGTAAAAACTTTCCTTGAAATTTTATCCTATAGATATTAATAATAGTTATTGCTATTTAGAATTGTTTTATAATTTTTACAGATTTTTAATTAATATATTCATCCTTCAAAAAAATCTCCTTTCCTCATATAATTAGACTTACGTAACACTTCTATAATTACCTTTTATACTGAAGATTTATTATTTTAAGTCTCCAATTAAGCTATTTCTATTATCAATGATATATACACACATTATCATCACTCAGTTTATGAAAACCAAAGTTGAACGTGTGTACTTTAAACAAAATACATTATCATACAATGCATAACAAAGACATACAATGCATGATAGATTAATACAATTTAAACCAATGGAGTCTCTTCTATGAAAACATGATAGATTAAAACAATTTAAACCAATGCAGTCTCTTCTATGAAAACTATACGTAATCTGAATAGCTGCTTCTTTCCACCCAACCTTCCTATTCCTGGAATAAAGTTGACATCTTTAACTGTCGCAATTAAAATAAGCTTGGCATCTTCAAATTTGCAATTCATATATCCAATCCTCTGTATCAATATGTCAAACATTTCATTAGTTCCTTGTGTTGGGTGGTCAAAATGATTATTTAAGTTTGGTATAAAATCTTCCAACCAAAATAAATAAAAACTAAAAAATTGCTAACACTATCCAGTTCACTGGTCCTAGATAGTCTGGAGAAAACAAATTTGTTCCTTTCCATTACTGGGCTTTGATTCGAACTGTGTTTTAAACAAACCTGTTGAAAAATCGTACGGTGAACGGGGAAAGTTTTCCGGGGAACACATCTCGTTCAAATACGATGTACTCTTGCATGTATTGACTTCATTTTCTGCGTTATTCGGGCAGTCTGAGAATTTGTGGTCGACTAATCTGGACGAAGATGTGGGACAACGCTGCCCAATTATTTCCACGGAAAAGCTTTCAGATTCCACGGTATTTTGAGCTGAAGTATAATCGACAAGCTCAAAGTCGCTGCCCGTGATCACCTCATCCACAAAAAACCGGCACCATGATTCTGGGCCGTCAACAATATTTGAAACCTCCCTCTGCAAATTGATTTCTTGATGTTCTGAAATAGTGTTGACAACCTCTTTGAAGGGGTCGTTTGGTATTCTCACCGCAGTAGTTCTGACTGCCACAGTTCGTATTACACAGTGATCCTCTGGACAAGCAGATGGAGGCTTTAGCGTCCTAAAGATTCCTTTGGTTTTGGGAGGACTATGTCCATTCCTTTCCATCTTTTTCACCAATTGAGTGTTCCAGTAATTCTTGATCTCATTGTCTGTTCGACCCGGAAGTCTTCCTGCGATTAGTGACCATCTACATTGATCAAAGGAAAATCTCACACTTAGAATATGCATGATATCTTTCATATTCTGTAACTATTCAGTCAAGGAATTATGAAATTACTTGTTGCCAAGTAGTTTATGCATTCTGATAATGAGCTCCTCTTCATCGGCCGAGATATTTCCCCGCTTAATATCAGGACGGAGATAGTTCAACCAGCGTAATCTACAGCTTTTCCCACACCGCTTCAGACCTGGGAAAGCAAATTACCCAGCATCTAAGCAATTAAGAGACCTACCGTTACTGGAATTTAAAGCTTATATCGGAAATTCAATTGAATAAACCAATGGCTAGACATAGTCTGAGAAACAAATCATCCATCTAAACAGTTAACAGACCTACTGCTAACTGTGAAGCATTTATCAGAAATTCCATTAAATAGATGAGGAGTGAGAGAAAATGTTTTAGTTCACCTGATTTCTGTGGGAGATATCTCCATCCACCATCGCCATGAGTCGAGATGTATTTAGTTAAAATCGAATCCTCTTCAGCAGTCCATGCCCCACGGTTAAGACCTGCATCCTTCGAACAGCAAGGAGTTCTACCCATTCTATACAGTTTCCTTAATCTCGACATATCGGTGGGTCAATAAATAAACAGGTAGATGAGATTAGTGACAGGCATGTGACGGAGGATAAAATTTCGTACATAGTTTATTAACTGAACTATCTATAAAAAATTTACAGAAAAGGTTTACAACTACCCTTCTCAAACGAAGACCCTCAGTTGAGAAGTCAAATGACCAGCTTGGCGCCGCCCTTGAGGGGGGTGCCCTTGTTAAGCGCCCCGACTCATACGTCAATGTCATCAGTGTCGTCTCTTAGTATCTTGTACCATACAGTCCACCGAATCATATGACTACACCACCACACCTCTTACTGTCCACCTTCCCCCATTCACATGCGGTAATTAGTGTCATGTGGCTTTCAGAGCATTTATGAGGAGCAATTATTTACGTTGTAAGGACATTTTGTCTGATCAAATCTGCCATGGTTGCCACGCTTGTCACCGTGCAAATAGTATGTGAACAAGGGGAGAGTTTCAAAACATGGAACTTGACAAACATTTTGACATAGATTGCACATTCCAAGTCAAATCAAACTCTAATTGGACGTTTTCAAAATAGTTTGCATGTTACTTTATGGAGTGTTTTTCCACAGTTCCTTTTTGAATGTGATGGAGTATGTAGTACTTATTAAGTTCTCGAGAGTAGAGTAATTTTGTTTTTTTATGATTTTTTGGTTTCAGTTTTTATAGATTTTATGGATGTTATTAAAAGTATTTATTAGTAGTATTTAATATGATAGATATTATATTTATTGATATGTAGTTTTTTTCAATCTATTTGTCAAAATATCAATTAATTACTTTTATAATCATTTTATCAATATAATTTTTCATCTTTAAAAAATGTTAAATTGATTGTTGAGTTTACATTCTTATTGAAGCAGGAGGATAAACACACATACCCCATTTTCATACAACTATTCTCAACAAAATAAAATGCATTGAAATTGAAACAAATCAAATTTAAAAATCTGCAACATGAACACTTGATTGTTCATTCATAATCTCCTACAATCATCACAATAACTTCTCCAAATTGACAATACAAATGGTGCAGCCTCATGGGCTGATAATAATAGTCTCAAAACTAATATAAAACTAATGTACAACAGCAAAATAATTTAAAAGAAAACAATAATTTCATTCTTTCAAATCTTCTACCAAAACTATGAAACAAGATCATCAAACACTTGCAAACTTCAATACAAAATCTGCAACTCAAACATGGATTCTTAAATCCATTTGCTGCTATTCCTTCACTTCCAAGCTTGCAAAAACATTCATACCAAACTGATTTCTCCTTCCTTCAACTCTCACCAAACTTCCCTTGCAAAATCCCTCTTCTCTTGCAATATTCCCCTTCTTTTCACACTGATTTTCTACAATTTTTCTTGTGCAACTCTCAGGAGAAACCTACAAGTTTTTTCTCCAAACTTGCTACTATTGCTTGCTTCCCTTCGAATACATTAAAGAATCCATTTTATATAGATTAAAACATTTTTGAGATACCAAAATAGGCACCCCCAAATCTTCTCTTTCATTTCCCTTCAATTGTATTTTTAAAATTCCCCAATTTGTGTTAAAATTCATCATTAAATGCTTCCAAATATGGAACACAAAGTTGTTGCACCATATTCCACGACTTGCTATTGTAAATGCCTCATAAAAATCAATAAAATCATGACCCAAGTCATGCTCATTCACATTGATTTGAATACTGAAGTCATTCATTGATTGTTCCCAAAACACTAGCTTTTATGCTTTAAAGCAAAAATCTGTTTTTCTTATCTTGGGTGTCCACTCTCTCCATCCCTATTTTTTAGGGATTTTGAATCTTAAAAATAATATTTTAAATGAAATAGAAAGTCTCCGAAAACCTTTTCCAAAATTTCCAATTTTGAATTTGAAACTCCAAAATTACCTCCTACACTTTCTTTCACTCTAAAAATGCAACATTTAAATAAAGACCAATTATTTAATAAAGTATTTTGGCCTCAACATTGCAATTTATTTTCCTATTCATAATTAAACCAAACCTTAGGAAATTAAAAATTAAATAATTTCTTTTTGGTTGATGAGGATAGCCCTTTGACCATGGATGCCTACATCAGACACCCACGGTAGAAAAGAAATATTTCATGAGTCAGACCAAAATATTTATAGAACCTGTGCTTGTCTTGGATCCACCTCTCTTCTTTGTCCACTAGTATTTCTTTGTTCACCAATTTCTGCAACTTCACAACATTATCCTCTTTCATCTTTACTCCTCTACCCTCTATTTTGGTTTAATTTCTCCCCACTCTTTCCACCATGTCTTCTTCATGAAATTTTTATTGTTTCAATGCCTTCTAAAAAACACAACATCGGGCCAATTTGATTTCTTTTACTCAAAACAGCATTAGTACCATTATCAAGAGACTCATTTTCCATTCCTCCTAACAAGGAATCATAGTCACAAATCAAAACATCTTCATGTCCACTATTCTCTAACAAAGATTTACCAGCAACTTTTCATTTACCTTCACTTTACACTTCCCCAATTTAACTTCATCAAATTGATCTACTGCTGCAATAAAATACTCTATTTCTACATTCTTATTGTCATCAAAGTAAACACCAAAATCTAATTTTACCTCACTTTTACCTACAAACTTCATCTCACCTGAGATTAACTCATCCCATTCTCTTTCAATTGCTGCCATTCGCATCAATAAATCATCCCCTTCACTTTCTTCTATGTCCTTCAAAGGACACTCTTTGGCTGCAACTTCATCATAATCACATTCATCTTCATAAAATATTTATCAAAAATGAATTTTTCCTTTGTATCTTCCACTGCTGTAACTTTTTCTTCCCTTGCAATAATTTGATCCCATTCTCCTTCAATCTGAATGAGTAAATCATCCTTCTCAACTTCATAGGTGTTCTTTAAAGAACTCTCTTCTACTATTGCAATCATGTAGTCTCATCCTCCATGTCTTCCAATAGACATCCCTCTTCAGGTTCATCAATCTCTTCGTGCTCATACTCTTCTTCTTCCTCAGTGTCGCATGCATGACACTTTGTTACTTCTTCTTTCTTTCCTGTAGTCAAAAAATCATTAGAAAGATAAAACTTATCTTCAACTCTTCTCTCCTCTTGTTTCCTCCTTTCAATCTCATCCCTCAATTCATTTATTTGTTGTTGCAACCTTATCATTTCTCTTTCTCTGAATCTCCTTTTTATTACCTCTAGTCTGGGAATCCTTAGAATCCATCTAATGATAATGCCCTTTCTCCTTTCCATTTTCTAGGCTTCTCAAATCCTCAACAACACAAATTTTCAAAACCCTCAGGTTCTTCACATGTAAACTGCCTCACATTCGGCGATCTGTTTACAAAATCTTCACTCTCAAGATCTGTTGGCTTCAACCCACACTCACAGGTCCTGGTACAACTCCCTTACATTCGACGCTACTATTACAGAAAATTTCGCTTGATACCGCTGAAGTAGGAGGATAAACACACATACCCCCTTTTCATACAACTATTCTCAACAAAATAAAATGCATTGAAAATGCAACAAATCAGATTTTAAAATCTGCAACATGAACACTTGATTGTTCATTCATAATCTCCAAAAGAACATCACATTAACTTCTCCAAATTGACAATACAAATGTGGTGCAGGAGCACCTAGGCCAAACCCAAATTTAGGTTGCAAAATTTTGGCTTGTACCTGATCTTGGCCAAATCAAGATTTCTTTGTGTTTGTTTTGGACCTTAGAAGGTCATGCATTGGTGTGTTAAGTTAGTCTCTAGGACTAAAGTTCATTAGATTGTCAGGGTTGTTAAATTTTGGCTTTACTAACTTTGGGCAGCATATATTATATTTCAAAGCATTTAGTTTTTAAAAAGCCACATCATCGTTGTTTGGAGAGGCCATGGGCAGTTAAGGAGCTATTGGTTCGAGCTTGAAGAGATGATGTTCCTAAAATGAAGGATAATGGCGGAGTTGGATGATTGCATGATGAACTGGTAGTTTGCATGCACTTTACTTGTCATGGAGAATCCCTTGAAATCAACAAAATCTGCGAGCCACTGCCCTTGAATGATGGTAATGGCATTCCAAATGGATGAAATGGTTCTTAGAAGAGTTAGTTAGCATGGTTGTAAAAAGAGTTTTTTTGTGGTGAATAGAAGACAGTTTGGATTTTTCTGCATTTTCTATGTTTTGTAGAAATCCTCGTGTGTTTTGCAGCAGAACCATTATATGTGTTGAATACCCCGATTTAGCACTGTATCTATGTTGTTAGAATAGTTTTGATTCGCTTTTGATGGTGTATTTC
Organism: Sequoia sempervirens; assembly: GCA_007258455.2. NCBI lineage: Eukaryota > Viridiplantae > Streptophyta > Pinopsida > Cupressales > Cupressaceae > Sequoia > Sequoia sempervirens. Next base: position 10,206 of record VDFB02084045.1, on the reverse strand, counting down.
AGTTAAATAGAGTAGAGGCGTGGATTTGTATCCATAGTTGAGGTGGTAAAGAGTTGTTATCTCTGTTTTGAGTAGATTTTCTGTGTTTTACTGTGTAACCCGTGAGTTCTTAGGGAACAGTGATTTAAAAAAGTGTTGTAAATACTGAATTCTCAATGTTTAATGTTCATTAGGTAGATATAAGTAGGATCCTTTTGGTATTCAAGGAGTATTGAGGTTAAGTTGTTGTTTCCAACTCAAAGATTAGAAAGTAGGGCGTGGTATTAGTGTTTTGAGCAGCAAACTTTAAATGGATCCCCCATAAACACTAATCATGGGGATTTCCTGAATTTAGTGTGATATGGGAAAGGAGCCAGTCCTTTGTAAATATGTAGGAGCAGGATATTTGGAAAACCAAGTAATGATGTTGAAGACCAAACCCTAGGCGAGCAATACTAACCCGGTTAGGTGTTTGGTAGGAAAAGGACAAGAGAATAAGTAGGGGAACAATCCATTATATGGAATCCATACAGTATTAAGTGTGGTGAGATAGTACTTTCAATGTCCAAAAGGATTGAGACTCCCATCAATCCATCAAAGGCAAACTTGAAGGAGGAAACAGTGAAACCCTAGTTTTTAGGGCAATTAGGCCTCCTCTCCAAAGGTGTGGGAACCACCTGTACGGAATAGCTAGCAGCTAGAGACCTGTTGAAAGATTTAAAACCCTGAAAAGGGTGTCTGAAAATATATTTTATTTGATAGGTTGTTTGGCAGGTTTGAGAAAAAAAAGCAAAAATAGGACTGGTAAGGGCTACAAGGATTAACCCTTAAAAAGGAAAATTCTTAAGATCGGTAGAAGAGAAGATTGTAGAACCTTCAAGATGCCTTCAGTTGGATATGAAAGGCAAGGAAACAAGGATTCTAACTCCCCTGCAATGAGTTTAAATCAAATGGAGATGCAAGCACTTAGAGTCTTCTAGGTGTTGAAAGGAGGCAGCAATTTCAAAAGGTGTTGAAACTTCCAAGGTTAAAGTTATCGTGGTTAAACTCTTTGGAACAAAGAGTTGTAGCATGGTTCACCGGTGAACTGAGCCAAGACAACCTAGAAGATTTTAGGTTCTTGGTGGAAGGTAGAGAAGTTCTTCATATTGGAGCAAGGCAAGTAAGCAAACCTTGGAGGGCCTTCTTACACATCATATTGGTATCAGAGCTTTGAGTTGGATTCAAGGCTTGTGATTAATGAGCCAAACCACTGAGTCAATTGGAGAGAATACACCAGAGGAAGAAGCCATGGTGACAAATGCAGAGCTAGCAAAGAAAGTAGAAGAGCAAGAGGAAGATAACCGGTTGCTCAGAGAAAGGATATCTCAAATGGAGAGACTCCTGGATGAAGTCCAAGAAACAGTAGATACTGTGAAGGACAAGATAAAGAAGAAAGAAGAACAGGAAGCCAAGGAAAAAGAGGTGGAATTGGAGGAGGAAGCTCCAAAGCCTGATCCTATTCTTGCAGAGGAACCATTCTTGAAGGCATTGCAGGCCTTGAGTGGTAAAGCATTGGATGGTGTGCCACTTTTCAGTGGACAAATGGACCCAGATTCAGTTGTGGACTGGATAGAAAGTATTGAGAATCACTTTGAATGTGATGGCATTACGGAGGCTCAAAAGGTGAAGGTGGCCAAGTCAAGGTTGAGAGGAGTAGCTCTCACATGGTGGAAGTTTGTACAATCAGAAAGAGAGAAAGAAGGCAAAGGTCCCATAGTTTCATGGAGAGGAATGGTGACTAAGATAAGACAAACTTATCTCCCTGATGATTATGAAGTCTAGTTACATAGGAGAAGACACAATCTGAGGCAAAAAGACATGGATGTTCAAACATATACAGAGGAGTTTCAAAAATTGTGCCTTAGATCAAAGGTGGTTGAAGATGAGAGTATCAGGTTAGCAAGGTACCTAAATGGACTCAAGTGGTCTATCCAGGAAGATATGAGCTTGGTAAACTTCAAAACAGTATGCCAATGCTATCAAATGGCCTTGAAGATAGAGGAGAAAGGAAAAAAGAAGCAGGAACAAAACCCCAAAGGTAGAGGTAAAGGGAAAGACAACAGAGGACAAAGAGGAAGCTATAGTGGAAGAAGCTCAGAATCAAGAGCCCAAGGAGAAGTAAGATTTTCTGATCAGCAAGAAGGAAGCTCCAGTAGAGGTGGTAGAGGAAGAGGCTTCAGCTCCAGAGGGAGAAGTGGTGGACAAGGAAGAGGCAGTTACTTCACCAACATGAAATGTTTTCATTGCAACCAATTAAGACACCCGGCCTATAGATGTCCAGAGAAAGGAAACACTTCTCATGGAGGAGATAAGAGAACCAATCTGATTCAAGATGAAGCAGCTGCAGCAAATAAGCAATTAGAAGTACCCTTGAACTCAGAGGAAGGTGAGAATCTTATGATGAGAAGAACTTTGATCAAAGAACCAATTAGAGAAGAGCCAAGCCAAAGAAGATCCCTGTTTAGGATAAAATGCAAGATGATGGGGAAAGTGTGCAAGGTGATTATAGACTCAGGTTCTACTGACAATATTGTGTCAGAGGAGGCAGTCAGCAAACTGAAATTAGCAAGAATACCTCACAAGAATCCTTACAAGGTCACATGGCTCAACAAGGGTCAGCATGTCTTGGTGAATGAACAAGCATGGGTGGAGTTTTCAATTGGCAAGTACAAAGACAAGGTATTATGTGATGTGTTACCTATGGATGCATGCCACTTGCTCCTAGGTAGGCCATGGCAATTTGACCGTCAAGCTGTGCATGATGGAGCTAAGAACTCATACACCTTCAAGAAGGACAATGTAACCTACAAGATTCAATCTTTGTTGGAAGACACTGAAGTGCAGACAGTAGGTTCTAAGCTGCTATTAGCTGGTGAAAAAGAGTTCTTAAAGGCCTTAGAAGAAGGAGAAGAAGTTGGCTATGCAGTAATGTCAAGCCAAGAGAAGTAAGCAAAGAGAAGACAGCTGAAAAGCAAGAACTACCAAAGGAGATCCAAGATTTGTTGCAGACCTATGAAACCATTGTAAGTAGTGGTCAACCAGCAACCTTACCTCCTAAAAGAGCCATAAGTCATAGGATAGACTTGATACCAGGAGCCACCCTTCCAAACAAAGCAGCCTACAAGATGACACCTCAGCAAAATGAGGAAATAGCTAGGCAGATTCAAGAACTACTTGACCAAGGTCTTATTAGGAAAAGTATTAGTCCTTGTGTAGTACCCACTGTCTTAGCACCCAAGAAAGGAGGAGAATGGAGGCTTTGCACTGATTCCAGGGCAATAAACAAGATAACCATCAGGTATAGGTTTCCCATTCCTAGGATTGAAGATCTCATGGATTGTCTAGGTGAAGCTAGGTACTATACCAAGATAGATTTAAAGAGTGGTTACCACCAAATTAGAATACATGAGGGTGATGAGTGGAAAACAGCCTTCAAAACCAATGAGGGTCTTTATGAGTGGCTAGTAATGCCATTTGGTTTGTCTAATGCCCCCTCCACATTCATGAGACTCATGAATGAAATTCTCCAGGACTATATTGGCAAGTTTGTAGTAGTGTATCTTGATGATATACTAATCTATAGCAGAACAAGAGAAGAGCACCTCCAACACATTGAGCTGATTTTCAAGAAGCTACAGGAGGAGAAGCTGAAGATCAATCTGGAAAAGTGTGAGTTCATCAAAACAGAGCTGGTGTATCTTGGTTTTGTGCTATCACATGGCAACTTGAAGATGGACAGCAGCAAGGTAGAAGCCATTCTTAATTGGCCTACTCCCAAGACAGCAACAGAGGTAAGAAGCTTCCATGGTCTTGCTCAGTATTATAGGAAATTCATCAAACAATTTAGTGCAATTTGTGCTCCTATGTTGGATACCATTAAAGGAGGAATGAAAACTAAGTTTGTGTGGAATGAGCAAGCTAACAAGAGTTTTGAGTTGCTGAAGGAAAAGATAGCTACCCAACCCATTTTAGTGTTGCCAAGCTTTGAGAAGCTATTCACCATCGAATGTGATGCAAGTAATGTAGCAATTGGAGCTGTTCTCAGCCAAGAGGGAAGACCGGTGGCTTTTCATTCTGAGAAGCTAAGTGAAGCCAAGAAGAATTACTCTTCTTATGACCTTGAAATGTATGCATTGGTCCAAGCACTAAGGAAGTGGAGGCACTACTTGCTTCCCAAGGAATTCATTATGTACTCAGACAATCAAGCACTCAGTTTTCTGAATTCACAAGAGAAGTTGAGTCACAGGCACATGAAATGGGTGGAGTACTTATAAGCCTACACCTTCAACATCAAGCACAAGAAAGGAGCTCTCAATAAAGTTGATGATGCATTGAGCAGGAGGGTTCTTACCATTCAAGAAATCCAGTTGAAGAGCATGGGAATAGATCACTTCAAAGATCTATATGCAGATGATGAAGACTTTGCAGAAATTTATAAGGTATGCCTTGAGTTTAAGAACCATTTCCATAGCAAGTATGCTGAATACACCTTGCAAAGTGATTTGTTGTTTAAGGGGAATCAACTTTGTGTTCCTAGAGGCTCTATTAGAGAGAATTTAATTCAAGAAAAGCATAATGGTGCATTAAGTGGTCATTTTGGAATCACTAAAACTCAAGAGCTTGTCCAAAGGTTTTATTTTTGGCCTAAGATGAACCTAGATGTCAGGAAATATGCAGAGAGTTGTGTGGTGTGTCAAAAGGCCAAAGGCGCTTCTTCAAATGCAGGCTTATACCAGCCACTACCAATCCCTTCTAGGCCATGGGAATGCTTAAGCATGGACTTTGTAGTTGGTTTACCCAAGACAAGGCAAGGAATGGATAGTGTTTATGTTGTGGTTGATAGATTCAGCAAAATGGCTCACTTTATACCCTGCAAAACAACCAATGATGCCAGTCAAATAGCCTCTCTTTTCTTCAAAGAGATAGTCAGAATTCATGGCTTACCAATCAGCATTGTCTCAAACAGGGATACTAAATTTATGAGTCACTTTTGGAAGACTCTTTGGCAAAGAATGGGAACCAATCTGTCCTTTGGATCTGCATACCATCCCCAAACTGATGGTCAGACCGAAGTGGTAAATAGAACACTTGGGAACCTTCTAAGATGCTTGACCAAGGAGTATGGTCAACAATGGGATCAGATTATTGGCCAGGCAGAATATGCTTATAATGACATAGTGAATAGGTCAACAGGGAAGAGCCCCTTTGAAATTGTGTATGGTTTACATCCCAGGGGTGTTTATGAGCTGAGGGAATTGAAGGATGGAGTCAAAGGAAGTGGTTATGCAGATGATTTTGCCTATGCAATGCAAGAAATCCATGACACAGTCAGGAAAACCTTGGCAGAAAGTACTATGAAGCATAAGGTTAAAGTGGATGAGCATAGGAGAGAGGTTCAGTTTAATGTTGGTGACCTAGTGATGGTGCATTTGAACAAGGCTAGGTTGCAGAAGGAAGTCCCTCATAAGCTGCAAATGAAGAGGATAGGTCCCTGTCCAATCTTGGAAAAGTATGGAAGCAATGCAGTTAAAGTGCAATTACCAGATGACAGTGGACTGTCCCCTGTTTTCAATGTTGCAGACCTAGTCCATTACAAAGGACCACCCCAAGATTTGGATCAAACACTCCAGGAAGTCAATCAAGATGTTGAGGAACTCAAACTACCCCCTGTTATAGTCAAACAAGCTGATCAAATCTTGGACACAAGGGTCTACAAGAAGACTAGGACCAAGGAGTACAAAGAACACTTGATCAAGAGGCATGGACAACCTGATTCAGATGCAGTATGGATCAAGGAGGCAGAGTTTAAGAAGTTGGGAATAGATCCTAACTTGCTCAATCCAAGGATGGATTGAATTTTCTGTTTTGGGGAGGATGGTGCAGGAGCACCTAGGCCAAACCCAAATTTAGGTTGCTAAATTTTGGCTTGTACCTGATCTTAACCAGATTAGGATTTCTTTGTGTTTGTTTTGGACCTTAGAAGGTCATGCATTGGTGTGTTAAGTTAGTCTCTAGGACTAAAGTTCATTAGATTGTCAAGGTTGTTAAATTTTGGCTTTACTAACTTTGGGCAACATATATTATATTTCAAAGCATTTAGTCTTTAAAAAGCCACATCATCGTTGTTTGGAGATGCCATGGGCAGTTAAGGAGCTATTGGTTCGATCTTGAAGAGATAATGTTCCTAAAATGAAGGATAATGGCGGAGTTGGATGATTGCATGATGAACTGGTAGTTTGCATGCACTTTACTTGTCATGGAGAATCCCTTGAAATCAGCAAAATCCACGAGCCACTGCCATTGAATGATGGTAATGGAATTCCAAATGGATGGAATGGTTCGTAGAAGAGTTAGTTAGCATGGTTGTAAAAAAAATTTTGTGGTGAATAGAAGACGGTTTGGATTTTTCTACATTTTCTGTGTTTTTTGGAAATCCTCGTGTGTTTTGCAGCAGAACCTTTATATGTGTTGAATACCCCGATTTAGCACTGTATCTATGTTGTTAGAATAGTTTTGATTCACTTTTGATGGTGTATTTCAGTTAAATAGAGTAGAGGCGTGGATGTGTATCCATAGTTGAGGTGATAAAGAGTTGTTATCTCTGTTTTGAGTAGATTTTCTGTGTTTTACTGTGTAACCCGTGAGTTCTTAGGAAACAGTGATTTAAAAAAGCGTTGTAAATACTGACTTCTTAATGTTTAATGTTCATTAGGTAGATATAAGTAGGATCCTTTTGGTATTCAAGGAATATTGAGGTTAAGTTGTTGTTTCCAACTCAAAGATTAGGAAGTAGGGCATGGTATTAGTGTTTTGAGCAGCAAACTTTAAATGGCTCCCCCATAAACACTGATCACGGGGATTTCCTGAATTTAGTGTGATATGGGAAAGGAGCCAGTCCTTTGTAAATATGTAGGAGTAGGAGATTTGGAAAGTCAAGTAATGATGTTGAAAACCAAACCCTAGGCGAGCAATACTAACCCGGTTAGGTGTTTGGTAGGAAAAGGACAAGAGAATAAGCAGGGGAACAATCCATTGTATATAATCTGTATAGTATTAAGTGTGGTGAGTTAGTACTTTCAATGACCAAAAGGATTGAGACTCCCATCAATCCATCAAAGGCAGACTTGAAGGAGGAAACAGTGAAACCCTAGTTTTTAGGGCAATTAGGCCTCCTCTCCAAAGGTGTGGGAACCACTTGTACGGAATAGCTAGCAACCAGAGACCTATTGCAAGATTTAAAACCTTGAAAAGGGTGTCTAAAAATATATTTTGTTTGATAGGTTGTTTGGCAGGTTTGATAGGAAAAAGAAAAAATAGGACTGGTAAGGGCTACAAGGATTAGCCTCTTCAAAAGGAAAAATTTAAGATCGGTAGAAGAGAAGATTGTAGAACCTTCAAGATGCCTTCAGTTGGTTATGAAAGGCAAGGAAAAAAGGATTCTAACTCCCCTGCAATGAGTTTAAATCAAATGGAGATGCAAGCACTTAGAGTCTTCTAGGTGTTGAAAGGAGGCAGCAATTTCAAAAGGTGTTGAAACTTCCAAGGTTAAAGCACAGGGTTAAAACTCTTGGAACAGAGTTGTAGCATGGTTCAGCTGATGAACTAGGTCAAGACAGAACATAGAAGATTGTCAGGTTCTTGGTAGAAGGCAGAGTGAAGTCTTCATATTGAGCAAGTGCAAGCAAACCTTGAGGCCTCATACATGAGATAATAATAGTCTCAAAATTAATATAAAACTAATGTACAACAGCAAAATAATTTAAAAGAAAACAATAATTTCATTCTTTCAAATCTTCTACCAAAACTATGAAACAAGATCATCAAACACTTGCAAACTTCAATACAAAATCTGCAACTCAAACATGGATTCTTAAATCCATTTGCTGCTATTCCTTCACTTCCAAGCTTGCAAAAACATTCATACCAAACTGATTTCTCCTTCCTTCAACTCTCACCAAACTTCCCTTGCAAAATCCCTCTTCTCTTGCAATATTCCCCTTCTTTTCACACTGATTTTCTACAATTTTTCTTGTGCAACTCTCAGGAGAAACCTACAAGTTTTTTCTCCAAACTTGCTACTATTGCTTGCTTCCCTTCGAATACATTAAAGAATCCATTTTATATAGATTAAAACATTTTTGAGATACCAAAATAGGCACCCCCAAATCTTCTCTTTCATTTCCCTTCAATTGTATTTTTAAAATTCCCCAATTTGTGTTAAAATTCATCATTAAATGCTTCCAAATATGGAACACAAAGTTGTTGCACCATATTCCACGACTTGCTATTGTAAATGCCTCATAAAAATCAATAAAATCATGACCCAAGTCATGCTCATTCACATTGATTTGAATACTGAAGTCATTCATTGATTGTTCCCAAAACACTAGCTTTTATGCTTTAAAGCAAAAATCTGTTTTTTCTTATCTTGGGTGTCCACTCTCTCCATCCCTATTTTTTAGGGATTTTGAATCTTAAAAATAATATTTTAAATGAAATAGAAAGTCTCCGAAAACCTTTTCCAAAATTTCCAATTTTGAATTTGAAACTCCAAAATTACCTCCTACACTTTCTTTCACTCTAAAAATGTAACATTTAAATAAAGACCAATTATTTAATAAAGTATTTTGGCCTCAACATTGCAATTTATTTTCCTATTACATAATTAAACTAAACCTTAGGAAATTAAAAATTAAATAATTTCTTTTTGGCTGATGAGGATAGCCCTTTGACCATGGATGCTCCTGCATCAGACACCCACGGTAGAAAATAAATATTTCAAGTTGCACTCAGAAATATTTATAGAACCTGTGCTTGTCTTGGATCCACCTCTCTTCTTTGTCCACTAGTATTTCTTTGTTCACCAATTTTTGCAACTTCACAACATTATCCTCTTTCATCTTTACTCCTCTACCCTCTATTGTTGGTTTAATTTCTCCCACTCTTTCCACCATGTCTTCTTCATGAAATTTTATTGTTTCAATGCCTTCTATAAAACACAACATCGCTACAATATGATTTCTTTTACTCAAAATAGCATTAGTACCATTATCAAGAGACTCATTTTCCATTCCTCCTAACAAGGAATCTTAGTCACAAATGAAAACATCTTCATGTCCACTATTCTCTAGCAAAGATTTACCATAATTTTTTTCATTTACCTTCACTTTACACTTCCCCAATTTAACTTCATCAAATTGATCTACTGCTACAATAAAATACTCTATTTCTACATTCTTATTGTCATCAAAGTAAACACCAAAATTTGATTTTACCTCACTTTTACCTGCAAACTTCATCTCACCTGAGATTAACTCATCCCATTCTCTTTCAATTGCTGCCATTTGCATCAAAAAATCATCCCCTTCACTTTCTTATGTCCTTCAAAGGACACTCTTTGGCTGCAACTTCATCATAATCACATTCATCTTCATAAAAATATTTATCAAAAATGAATTTTTCCTTTGTATCTTCCACTACTGCAACTTTTTCTTCCCTTGCAATAATTTGATCCCATTCTCTTTCAATTTGAATGAGTAAATCATCCTTCTCAACTTCATAGGTGTTCTTTAAAGAACTCTCTTCTACTACTATAATCACAGTAGTCTCATCCTCCATGTCTTCCAATAGATATTCCTCTTTAGGTTTATCAATCTCTTCACGCTCATTCTATTTTTCTTCCTCAGTGTTGCATGCATGACACTGTATTACTTCTTTCTTTCCTGTAGTTAAAACATCATTAGAAAGATAAAACTTATCTTCAACTCTTCTCTCCTCTTTTTTCCTCCTTTCAATCTCATCTCTTAATTCATTTATTTGTTGTTGCAACCCTATCATTTCTCTTTCTCTGAATCTCTTTTTGATTACCTCTAATCTAGGAATCCTTAGAATCCATCTAATGACAATGCCCTTTCCCTTTTCCATTTCTAGGCTTCTCAAAGCCATAACAACACAAATTTTCAAAACCCTCAGGTTCTTCACATGTAAACTGCCTCACATTCGGTGATCTGTTTACAAAATCTTCACTCTCAAGATCTGCTAGCTTCAACCCACACTCATAGGTCCTACTGCAACTGCCTCACGTTTGGCACTCTGTTACAGACTCAGGAACTTCTGCTCTGATACTACTGAAGCAGGAGGATAAACACACATACCCCCTTTTCATACAACTATTCTCAACAAAAT
>VDFB02084044.1:0-11873 GCA_007258455.2 Sequoia sempervirens | reverse complement strand
TATAATTAGTTAATTACCACAGTATACGACCTTAATTTATAATTGATGTACCTGAAAACCTAACATCCCACTACCAATGATCTTATTATCTTTCATTGTTGGATGAATTCAAATTAAAGGAGTATGCACAAAGAATGAATTATGACCTTGAAGGGTACATACACTCTTGTAAGAAAAAAACAAAACCTTAGTGGATACACCCATGTTCCTATACCGGGGGAAGATGTGTTTAAGAACAAAGGAGACAAAGAAGCAGAGGAGGTTATAGAAAATTTTGTTGATTTTTCACATAAAATCAAGGGTCTCTCTTAGTATTGTCATAAAATTAATGTTTATGCCATCCACAAAGTCAAATTAGCCTTTTACCGTCATACCGCTGCCATACTTGAGTATACCATATATGCATTTCCTTTTACCTCCTTACTGTGGCCTCCAACAAAGTAACTCACGGTAGCGTGGTAAGAGGATGGTAGTGTATCGTATTACCATTATACCGTAGAGGGTTGATACCTAGCCTATGGTAGAGCGAGGTCATCATCAATACTAGCAGAAGGAACCTCTATACCACGGGGGGTTAGAGTAAGGCCCACGGTAGAGCGGTAAAGTAAGAATAAACATAAGGGAGAACCGCTATATCGCAGGGGGTCGGAATAAAGCCCACGGTAAAGCGGTATATAAGATAAAATACTAAATAAACACTGCGGTACCACTAAGGAAGACAAGGAAGTGCATGATAGTGCGGTATAATAAGAACAAGTAAATATTATGTACCGTGGTACCGCAAAGGAGTGAGGAGTGACGTGCAGTAGCATGGTAATTAGCCATTGGAGCATTAAATGAAGGCCAATCACATCAATCAACATCAAAATATGAAATTTAGCTCAGTTTGAAGGATTTGAATGATGTAGAACTTATATGGAATTAATGCAATATGATATGAGAATTAAACCAAGCAGATTGTGAATTCGTTCGCTCATGGTAACGGAAGCTGAGTATAGGCGAGCTCAAGGTGCGACAATCAAGAGAATTCTTCAGGACAAGCAATATTTCAGGTAAGTTCTATCTGCCACACATTAAATTTTAAGCAATGGCACCTAAGAAAACAAAAGTACAGACTAAAAAAGAAGAAAAATCCAATAAAGCTTCATTACAGTCGCCATTACTTGCACTGCTACCTGCTTCAGTCAATAAAGGTTATAAGGGGGTCTTTAAGGATTTAGCTCATGAGTGCAGAGACCCAATAATTCTGCAATTTGGGTGGAATCTGTATTGGTATTTTTATAAGAATAGGAATGAAGGGGTCCCGGTATCAAACCCATGGACTCTTGACATGGGAAAATTGATAGCTCCTAATGTGTTTGTTGATATTGAGCTAATTAGAGCTCTAGCCAGTAGATATCATGCCCCGTCAAAGGTTGTTAGGCTCCCAGATGGACAATGTCTAGTAGATATCTCCAGGGAGGCTATAATTAGGTGTTTTGACCTAAATAAGTAGGTTGTCACAGAGATAGATTTGGGGAGGCTAGAGTAGGAGTACAAGAGATTAAAGAGGACTTATAGAATTGATGAACCTCCCTTGCACATGAAAAAGGGTGACAAGAATAGAGTCCTTCCTATTCCATCTTCAAAAGTTGAACCCTTTCTAGTGTCTGATTTTTAGACTTATTTCAAAAACACCTATTATGCATTATGCCAAATTCTTGGATTTGATGCTAAAGACAGCATGTCAATTGGATTGATGAGGATGGAAATGACTATCCAACACCCTGAGTCCAATGTGGAGTTTGATTTTTCTTCTATCATTGAGGAACAAATTCATGAAGGTCTATTACAGGTTAGGGAAGCTAAAGCCCCTATCACTTTCAGAAAGTATTCTCTATTGTGTCATCTAATTCTATTTCAAAATGAAACAAAGTGGACTAAAAGGATGAAGTTGAGCACACATGAAAATGGAGTTATGCTTCCAGTGCAAAATTGGTGCTATGTTTGGGATAGTAAGTTCCCTGAAGGTGACTTTATTGTGTTTAGAGATGAATTTTCCCTCAGAATAATTGATGCCCTTGGTTTTTCTACACCGAGGTTACCACAATCTTTAATGGAAGTTATGAGACCTTTGCAATACAAACCAGACCAAAGTTTCATACGAAACTATGTTGATTGGTTTTTAATGCCACAATATACCATCATTAAGGTGTATGGTTGTGATCAGGCCCCACATGTTTTACCAAAATTTGTGCCTAGTAGAGTATTGTTTTTAGAGTTTATTTGGAAAATGCTTTGGATAAAGCGTAGTCTTATTAAGAATCAAAGAAAGGGGACTTTCTTGCCTGACTTAATAGCTTTTGAGGAATTATGAGTTGGGTCAGATATGTTGGAAGAAGTGCAAAGATTCATAAGAGCCAATTTTTCTCTTAGATTAGGAAAGGTGAGAGTATGTGATCCAGAGGGTCACATCAATAATATCAGAAGGACCTTGCTTACAAAGAGGGCAATAACACATGTATTTGATCTAGAGGAGGATGTGATAAGAAACCTGATATAATTTTTAGATGTGTTTGAAACAAGGATAAAATGGTTAATGATGATGAGATGGGAGGACCAGAAGAAAGAAAAAGATAAGAAGTTCAAGGGGTTCTTTGATGAAGAGCCAAATTTGTTGAAAATGATGCACTTGATTCTAGGTAAGTTTGATGAGATGTATAAAAAGGCTCAAGAAGAGAAGTCAACTCCACCATCTGCACCCCAACCACCCTCATCCATAGCCTCCACATCACATACACCACCTCCTCCACCAGTTCATCCATCTCCTCCATCCCCAATTGGTGAGCCACCTGCTAAGAAACAAAAATTGAATCACTAGTTGATTATGGGTCGAGTGATGAAGAACAAGAAGCAGTCTTGACACTGACTGAGATGAAAGAAGTAGCAGAGCAACAAAAAGTGTTAGAGCCTCATGACCCAAAAATAAGAATATCAGAGGAAGTCATTGATGAGATACAAGATGATGAGAGAATAATTACTTCTCTGTGGTTCATGGAGGATGATGATTTCATCCATACAAGGGAATTCAAATATTTTTGGATAAAAATTAAAATGAGACAGTTTGATGACAGGCTGAAAATTAACCTCATTGGGATTGATGATTCAAAGCATGCAGAGGTGCAGGCCCAGACAATGGTAGAGTTGGATATTGATAACATCAATATTACTCCCAAAGAAGCAAGGGAGTTGGTGCTAAGTAGTAAGATGTTAATCATACCTGGAATGGAACTCTCTAAGGTATTTTTGTTAGATCAAATCAGAGCTCAGGATGATCCAAACTTGGTTAATTTGATTCAGGAGTCTCAGGCATAGGATACAATCCTACCACCCAGACCCTTGCCCTATGGACAAAATAGAAGAACACAAGGAATCCAAGGCTTCTGGATGTAGTACAGGAAATGAGAGGGTCTGCAATGGTTAGGAAAATGAAGGACACTACTCCAACATAAGCAACAACCATAACTATGCACTCTGCCATGTTTACAAAGGATGTAGTAGAAAACATGGAGAAGAAGATAACAGAGTATGAAAAGAGACTCAAGTTATCAAATGATGAAATAAATAAGTTATTCATTGAAGGTGTTAGATTAAAGAAACAATTACAACAAGCCACATATGTAAAAGGGGATGAAATGGTTGTCTATCCTCCAACTGCTCCAGTTGAAGATCCACACATCCAATAGTTGAAAGAGGAGATTGAAAATTTGAAGAAACATAATATGGATGATGTCAGGCAACACATCTTGGATACCTTAAAAGAAATATTGAAGCACATAGTGTGAGTTTTAAAAGAGAAGATAAGTGGAGTCCATGAGGGTTTTAGTCATTTGGTGAAAGCCCTGGAACAAATAAATACTAATTCCCCAATCCTAGAGGAATTATATAAAAATATGGCAGCCCACTTACCACATTTTAAACACTTTATGCAAAGCAACATAGAGGGATACTAATGCACATCTGAGATTAAAGCCTACTCAAGAGATGGTGAAGGAAATTATTGATGAGCATAAGTATTTGATTGACATGAAGAAGAAGGTGGAGAACAGAAGGAATTCATTTGATTCAATAAAGCATAGTTTCAGTCCTTTGATCATCAAAGATGATGGACAATTCAAGGATGTGGATGAATGGAAGAATGAGTTTGATCAAATGGTTCCTCAATGCTTGACATGTATTCAGGGTGATGGTGATATCAATCTGGAAAAGTTTCACACTCTCCTTGATGGAATTATAACGTTGGATAATGGTTACACAAAGTTTGTTGTAGATGCCAGAAACCTGCTTGATAGCAGATGGAAGAGTCACCTTACAAATTTCACTACTGCATAGGAATTCAAGTGGCCGAATGATTTAACAATAAGAAAATGGCAGGGAAAATATCTATACTTGGATGAAGATTGATCAATGTCATCAGAAGGAAAACATATCATATCATAAAGTAAGAGCCTTGCACAGGTCTTAGATGACCACAGGCTTATTACTCGAAGATTAACAAATTTGCATATGTTAGTTATCTCTAAATACATTTTATCTTTTCAGTTAAGTTTTGTTATCCAAAGCCACGTCCTTTGGTCTAAAGCTTGTTGCCTCTGGTATAAATAAGAGATACCGAGACCATAAGGAGGGGATTATATTAGAAGATAGTAGATAGAAGAAGTAGGAGAATAGAGATTGATACAATGTTTACAACAAAAAGGACCCAAGATGCATGTGTAAATTTTTAAGGAGTTAATGAAAAATATCTGATTCGGTGGCTCTATGTTGGTATCAATTGTTTGTTAAGTTAATTGAAGATATTATTAGTTTGTCTCCATATTTGATATTTCTTTGTTGTTTAAATTGATATATCAAGCATATTTTTAATTTATCAGTGCACATTTGTTGTATATGTGGCATATTTAATTGGGTCTTTCCAGTAAAGATTAAAATCCTCTTGATTATTCATAGCAACTTGGAATTATTATTTTGGATTATTAAAGAAGAATCTGGTAATTACACCCTTGCCTGTTTATACAAGTTATAAACATAAAAGTGCCAAACAGTTAGAATTATTGCCAATTATAAGTCACTTAACTCTGATTTCTATTTGACTCCATAGACCCAATAGAGCACTAGTCCCTCACATTCCATCATTTTAGTTTCATTCATTTTATCTTTTACATCTATTAACTGAACATATTAGATTTTACATCTATTAATTGAGCATATTAGATTTTACATCTGTTAACTGAACATATTAAGATTAGCTTTGATATTGCTTATACACTCTATACCAAAATAAGAATTCATTTATCCACTCCCACTTTCCATTGTGGATAAATTGTTTTAGGGAATAAACACAAATCAAGTCTGCTTCATTCATATAGGTGTACCCACCTAGGTCTAGCAGCACCTAAAGAGAAGAAGGTCTAAACCATTCGGCCTTGTATGTTACCCTAAAAAGTACCAAGAGTTTAGCAACCTCTTGAGGTATTTAACCTACATTTTTGAGAGCTAACAGGATGGATGAATGCAATAGGATACTTCAGGAAGCATTGGATACAGTCAAAGCAAAAGGGCTATTGCTAGATGGAGCATGCAAACATATGGAATTGATGATAAAACTTGAATATGAAGCCCGAAATGCAATGCATGATGCAGATACCCATACCTTGGAGTATAAAAAACATCTCTCAGTGGCTAAGTCAATGTTAGGAGAAGATTAAATTGTTTTATAAATTTAATTAAGATCAGTAGTTTAATTATTTGCAAAAAGACAATCCGAAGAGACACCTTTGTTGGGTCTTCTTCTTATATATATGAAATTCGAATTGTAATATTTGATCATCAACACTTTTTAAGATTTTAATACTTTTCAATAGTGAAAGACTTATTTTCTAGAGTAATACAATACCAGTACTTTTCTATTTGTGTGTGGAAGATTCTTTCATTTGGACTAGTTCTCTGTTGTTTCTTTTCAAGCAATTGAAGGAAATGTAAAATGTATTATAATTAATCTTCATGACCATCTTATAATTACCTCTCACTTTCCTCAATCTACCTTCCCACTGTGCACTTTGAATTTGGTTAATGAGTTGGGACCAAATGCACCACATGGACTCGTCAGAACTTAGGAAGATATCAAAGAATGTACACCATGACCGCATATGCCATATATCCTCCACCATAGAATCTCTCCACCATAGAACCCTCAGGATGTTCTCTTTGTCTAACCAAAGCCTTCAAAAAATTCAAGTGCCTCTCAACTATCCACATTGACCTTGTGTGTACAGGTCCACACAATTCAATCTCCTCAACTTGGTGTATGAGGTAGTGTTCTTGTGCATTGAAAAATGTCGAAGGTAGACAAATTTTCATTTCACACACTAGACGAGGTATTTTTATCCTCCAATAATTTATATCTTCTTTATGGATTTCTTTAGATGACAGCCATCTATAAATGATTCAAGGTGCAAATATATTAACAAGATTTAACAAAAATATACAATATATTACATAACAAGTAAAACAAATGGAAAATATAAGATCTATACAACGAATTGAACAAATATCGCTACTTACCTCATGCATTTTTTAAGATCATATATAACTTTCTTGACATTGTTGTCGAAGTTGTCTAGGAGAGATAGAGGTAGAACGTACTGCAACAATTATAAAATGATCTTTTCATTATTTTTCCAAAACTAGTAAACATAATACACTGAAAAGTACATGCAGTATACAAATATATATAAAATATGCCAGAATAATTACCTTAATGAAGGCATGCCAATCATGCATTTTCATCCCTGACCCAAATTCACCTTTCTTTGTTATGATATTGTTTATGTTCGTAGCAAATCCTGTGGGAAATCGAATTTTTCGTATGACTTCTTTTATAGCATTGCTTTGCTGCTCCATTAATAACCAAGGAAGGGTGCTTATATTAATTTGGTCTCCATCATTACTTAATTGAATGACATTTTTCATTGCATGATTGGCTTCCTGAATGTCACTACAAATTTTGACAATTTTTTCTTTGTCATGCCCTCCATCCAATATTTTCCATAACGTTTTTGTTATATTCTTTGTGATATGCATTGTATCAAACAAATGCACAATTTGTAGTTGCTCATAGTAGGGCAACCTACTAAATTTTCTAGGATAACTTTTCTATCCCTGTGGAAGTCGACCATTAATTCCTTGACGACCTTCATGAAGCATATAAGTTAAACAAATTAACAACGACAACCATTGTCAATTACAACATGAGTAAACAAAACACAATATAAAAATATAAATTCCAAACATATCATATATGATAGATAAACAATTTGATCTGATGTATAACCTTGACAATTAATTCTAGTATATTCCAACTTCCATAGGCAAGGTGTCATTCTTTGTGGTTTTGATGTAGTTTCTTCTTTCCCATTGAAAAGATGTTTTTCAGTAGTTCAATACTTATGATTTCTGTGGAGGAAATTCCTATACTCATCAAACACCTGCTTTCTTAAACTTATTGAACGATGAGATTTCATCTTTGGACCACAAACTAGACATGCAAATTTTCCCTTTGTTTGAAGACACATAAGAATCATATACAATTTAGTTAGTATTAATTTTTTACACAAATTCTATGTAATGAATAGATTATTTTAAAGAAACATGCATGATATCTACTTCATAAAATTAAATATGGATTAAAGTGCGAGTTGAATATATAACATACCACAAATGTGCTAGCCACGGGGCATCATGAATTGATCCGTACAAGCATTGCATGGAATTGAAATTGTCTTTGTCCTATTGGTCTAGAGGCGTCATACATGGCGACGCCATTCCATAACTTTAGTAACTCATCGATAAGAGGCTTAATAGATACATTTATATCTTTAACTTGGTACTTACCTAGTTGAATGAACATAAACATTACATAATTATTATAACCATTTTACTACAATATATATAAATTAATGTACATGACTATTGAATGAAAAAAATATAAGTCATTATGCAACAAATAAGACAAATGAGATGCTACTAAGTTAAAGAAAATTGATGTAAACAAATACCTGGAACAATCATTGACAACATTATGTGCTCCCTCTTTATTGACATCCATGGAGGAATGTTATTGTTGATAACAAAAGCAGGCCACACCGAGTAAATAGATCTCAACTCTTCAAATGGATTGACATCGTCTAGCACGCCGTGGCTTGAGGAATTACAAGGTTCTTCTTGGGGAGTGTGGCCATTGTCCCTAAATGCGAACCATCCATAAGCATTTGAAAGAATATCTCCACTTCTATTCCACATACCGCGGTAATCCATATTGTAACACCCTAAATATCGTTGCATCGTGGAATAATGGAATATATGAAGAACAGCACCTTTTTGTTAGTTGATCGTTTGATATCTCTTGATATGACATTTGAACGTGCATTTGCAAATTCATGTTGTTTATGATATATATAATATGATGATCATTGGGACATGCATCTATTGCTTGATACTCCATTCCAATATCTTTCATAATGGCGAGATAAATTTATCGGTAGTGGCAGTATCGCCCTATCAATCTGACAAAAAAATAATTTGTTAATATAAAAAGAATATTAATGGTAAATCTTCATCCTTTATTTACTAGTGATAGTTATAACAAAATAGATGAAAAAAGATGGCATCTGTGCATCAATTGAATTGCTATGTTGGATAAACCGTGCCAACCTTCAAGTTCACGAGCAACAATACAACAAAGAGAAGAGTTGTTTGGGAGCCTTCATAAAGGGGCTCGTGTGCCTTCTCAAGTACAGGTAAATCATGAACATCATCAAAGTCATATCGATCATCATGATCAGCTGCGCCACTAAATGTGTCATGGATCAATGTATTTGTATAGCTGTGTTTATGGCACATGATCATCTTCTTCCATGGATCATTAACCATCTTCAATATTCAAATCTCGATATTAATCCCATCATTAATAATGATTGACACAAATAAACCATGATCGCGATCAAAGTGATTTATATATAAAGAAATGTTAAAACGATATAAAAATTTACAAATTCAATCAATATAAAGACATATAATGAACAACTTACCAATGGACGATAATCATACCCCCCTTCAACGTGACCATGTTGCCTACATTTTTTCTCAGTTGTTGTGATTAAAAGTCTTCTCATCTTTAAGCCCTTCCAATTATTGCAAGGACAATAACATTTCCCATCACCCTTTCTTTTCAATCTAGCCCACAATCTAGCAATTGTCTCTTCATTTTGTTTTGCACTAATATTATCTGACATGATTTTTCTTTACCAAGCTTGAATATTTAGATCTTCAAAAAATATCAAACTCACACTCCAATAATTTGTAATCATAGACAGGTAACAAAATCTAATAATTCTGATATTTTGTACCAAAAAAATTCGGCTTATAACCTCCACAAACTGTCACAAGTATAGCAAATTCGCAAGTATAGCAAAACACTGTCGCAAGTATAGATAAATTGTCGAACCCACTTTTATTTATTAAAAAACATTCGTCAAAACCCCGACAAATGCTAACAATATACCCATCGGCCCACAAATTAAGGAGGCTAACCATATGTCGGCCCACAAATTGATGGAAGGGGATCGTTGACTTTTAAGTGTATGTCGAAATAGCGATGAAAATCACGGATCGTCGCAATTTCGACAAACGTCGGGCATAATTTTTTTTATAAAAAATGAAAATTTCACATTAAATACACAGGTACCCGACAATACATCTAATTATACATCTTTCGTCAGAAAGTTTCATCATATTTTGTAGTCAAATGAGATAGTGACCCGTCTCCTCTTCTCCCAATCCTACTACTGTGTTTGCTCCCACTCCTCCCACTATTTTTGCTAGACATTCTTTACCTATCACTACTGAGGTCATTCCTACTATTATAGTTACTTCTATTGTGTCTATCCAATCAATTCTTTCATCCTCATCTTCACAGTCAATTTTTTATAGTCCCGAACATGGTTTGGAAAATATTCTAGGGTCTCCCATGTATTTTTTGAATCTTTCATCACCTTATTTTGATGTAACTTCTCAATCTGATTTGAAACAATATATGATTGAGACTACTCAAGTTACAAGTGTAGAAATTCCTAGTGTAGTTTTGACTGACACTTCTCCTATTGTAAAAACAACTTTTGTGAGTGAAGTCACATCAACACAAGCCATGATTGTTGGTCTAGTAGAAATTTCTTCTCCACTTCCCCCTTGGTTTTCATCTCAGACACTGAAAAGGAAGAAGCAAGCCATCTCTAGATGACTTTGACTTTGCACAGTTGGCACCTGTAAGGAAAAATCCAAGAAAAAGGAAAAGACTCTTTCCAGGTTGTTGATTGATAAAACAAGAAATAGGTATGCAGAGGTGGCACAACCTCCTCTAGATAGGTCAATTGAGGATGTGGATTTTTCCAAATATTCAATTACAAGAGTTGAGTTAGAAAAAGTGACTCGTGAAAGTGCAAAGGTAGATGTTCAAGCTACAAGTTGAATTCTCTCATCGAGAAATTTGATGAGGTAAAGAAGAGTAAAGATCAATACAAGGAAAAAGCATAGCAGCTAACTTTGGTGCTATAGAAGATTACCCAATCTTTAGAATCAATAGATCCTATGGCCATAAGTATTGAAGAACCAATTATTCAGAAAGTGGGGAAGGTAAATTCAACAGGTAAAGAAATCGGTGATTTTCTAGATAGAATGATAGCACAAGGAATGCAACTCCTAACATCTTCTGTAGAGATAATGGGAAACATAGAAAGCATAATATTAGATTTAGAGAAAACTTCTGATACATTTTCCCAAGAGCGGCAGGAAATAGAAGACAGTTTGGAAGCTTGGATCAAGATGAAGAAACTCAAGCTTGATACATTGATGAAAGTTAGGATAATTTCCAACAAAGATATGTTTGTGGAGGTAAAGGAAAAAATGATACACAATACCAATATCATCAAGGAACTAATCAAGGATTTGTAGGATGCTCGTGAAGTCGGTGAAGATAATGATTTGGATCTTGTCCACAAAATTGAGGAGTTGCCTTGTAAACTACTTGGTGATAATCAAAAAATCCTTTCCTCAGATGAATTTTTTTAGGAATTCATGTCTATGATCCAAAAATAATTTGAAGATCAAGCCTTCTTAGTGGCTTCGATGGACAAATTGATGGATATTCAATTAACCTTGGATAACCTCAAAGTGTCTTTGGAAAGACACGAGAAATCTTGTAACACCGTGAAGGATTCAATCATAAGAGTCCTTGCTATCTCCAAGCATACTTTAGGTCCTAACAATGAAGTTCAAGCAATCATGAAGAAGTATGAATATTTCTTGGAGAAAGACAGAGGAGAAATTTGAATGTTCCTTAGTTTATTTTTAGTATTTTTCATGCTTTATGTAACTAGTTTTCAACATTTTACATGCCTTTTCCGAAATGTAATTACATGTAAAACAGAGAAGTCCTAAATCAAATCGGACTCTTATGTTAAATAATTCAAATTATTTATTACTTTCCTATATTAGCTCTCAAGTCTTCTCTATATATATGAGGGAGTTTCTTTTGTAATGGACCTTTGATCTTTTGAAGCTAAGTGTTGCCCATTTTGAGAAAGTATAATTAAATCTTTGTGTTGAATGTGCAAATTGAAATTTGATCAATAAAAGAAGCAAATTTCCTCCAACCTTTGCTTTGGAGCATGTTTGGTGTATGTAAGAGTGTTCTTATGTCTCTCTTGTCATATTATCTTGAAATTGGTTTATAAGTGGCATATTATTTCATTATTGAAGGGAAATTCAGATTTGATACT
>VDFB02084043.1:0-17738 GCA_007258455.2 Sequoia sempervirens | reverse complement strand
TTGTTGATAGCCTCTTTGGAAAGCAGCTTGCAATGTTGCGTCGAATTGGTTTGATGTGGTGAATGTTGGTGGCGGTGGGGGTGGTGGTGGATTTGGAATGGCGCTTGTGGTGGTGGTGAATGATGATGTTGTGTTGATCATTTGGTTGGTAGATGGTGTTGTCATGTTGATTGCGTGATTGGTGGATGGTGTTGTTGATGTGGTAAGTGGCATCGTTGATGTGATTGGCCCTTGAGAGACCATGTTTTGCAATGTTGTGGGGGTGTTTGATGATGTTGCCATTGCTTGCGTGTTTGTCATTTGTTATTGTGATGTCAACAGTAATTTTTGAGCATTTGGCAAGATGTTTTGATTGATGGTTGGGATGTATGTTTGATGGATACTTGGTAGAGGGGGAAGCCCTAAACCAAGGAGTGGTGTTGATGACAATGGTGATGGTGGGAGAGGTGGAAATGTAAGGGGGGTGAATCCCTGTGAGAGTGTTGTGGTGTTGAAAATGCCCCCTGCTCCGAATATGTCTCCCTCCTCTTGTGAATTCGTGAGAAGAGGTGTTTGTGGTGCTCCATGAAATGATGTCGATGATAGGTCATAATGTAAAGTGCGAGGAACATTTTGGTGTAATGGATTATGGAAGATGTTTTGTTCCACTGTGGTGTTTGCGTCCAAGTTTTGGTTATTCACAAGGGGATGTGATTGAAGTTCATTGAGGAATGTGCTTCCCTTGTTAACGTTGGGTTGAGTTGGAGCAATCGATGTCGTGATTTTTGGAATGTTTTGCGTGACGTTTTGGGATGGAGGTGTAGATGAAATGGGGATGGTGGATGAGATTGGCGGAAAAGAGGTCTCTACTATGGTTCTCACATCAAAATCCGAAGGCAACTTGGCCCCTTGCTTTGCTAGTTCAAGCATGTACAACGAAGGGTTGAGTCTCATCATGACGTTGATGATTCTATGGTTATCCGGATTTTGGAGCATTTCAGCTATTTCTTCGCGAGACATTCCAAAGGTGAGGTCCTCCCCTTGATTTTCTTCTTGTGGGTTTTGTGATGATGAGGGGACCAATAGATTGCTTGATTCTGCAAGATTCATTTATGCATTTGTTTGGCTAAGGTCACTTGAAGCGGGAGTTTCTTTGTGGGCTTCCATACTCTTCTTGTATTGAGATCTTGTTTGAACCATAAAACAAGGATCAATCTTCGAGAATATGGGAGATGAATCTCTTGATTCCTTGGATTAATCTCTATTTTATGTCCCAAAGTGAAAAGTTTTTAGGATGCTTTTAGGATCAAATGTGATGATGATATGATGGTGATGTTCAAAGATGGATGTTATGGATGTTTTGACTTTTGATAGATCTTGAATGAAATACTAGGCTTTGGATTTTTGATTGGTTTGATTTTTGGATTTTGAGACTTTGTCCTTGATCTTGATTTGGAGTTTGATTTGGATTTTGAACAAAAGGAACCCTAAGATGTTTGATAATGATCTAAAGGATAGTTGTGTTCAAAGGATGATGATTTGGATATGTGTGAGGAGAAGGATGCATCTACCCACACCTACCCAAACAAGGTGATTGTTTCACTAAGCATATGAGAAGGATTCATCTACATACACTAAGCTAGACAAGATGATTTGGATGACTTTGACTAAAGATATGCAAAAGGATGCATTCACACATTCCTAGCCAAAGGTGTTTTTGATAAATGTTTTCAAGGACTTGATCTCAATGAGTTTGAATGATTGCTTGATTTTGTCATAAAGCCTAGCATTTCAAGGATGATTTCAAGGTTTTTCAAAAGATGACTTGTGAGATGGATGTTTGGATGTTTTGAAAGATGGATGAAAGGGGTTTGATTTGTTTTGATCCCTAGATGAACCTAAAAAGACCACTTTGTGTTTTCCAAGACCTAGGTATTGAAGAGCATGCATATGCTTCCTAAAGACCTTTGTTAACCAAGGAATGACTTGAACATTTTGGATTTCCAATCAATGATTTTTGCTTTTGAGATTTGGAGTCTTCAACACACATGAAAGTTCATTTTGCTTAGTCTTTGCTTAATGGATTTATTTTACCAACAACACTTTCTTTGATTAAAGTTTCAAACTAAGATGTACCAATGTCTTAATTTCCTTAAACCCCACAAGATATTTTATGTGGAACCAATGACCCTAAGGGCAAGGGTTTTCTATCAAGCTACTCAAGAAGACAAATTGAGATATAATCCAATGCTTAGAACCTCTACTTAACACATGAACTGCCAGGAAAGCAAGAACATATGGATCGGAATAATGGTATTTATCTTAAAGAGGGTTTGAAATTTTGAGAACCATGTTGACCTGCTTGTTTGCAAAATGTTTCATCACACACCTGTTTTAAAAACAAAGAATAATTACAAGCCCCATGGGATGTGATGTATAATGTTTATTGAGTCCCCACTTGGATGTAAGTCCACCACGCTTCTACTTTTAGCGAGGATGGTTAGATGCTTGACCCTTTAATCGCCTCCACCAAGAGAGACTCATACCTCTATAACGGGGCAGCCAAGCACCAACACCCATGAAACTCCCCATGGCATGCTTCCATCTCTACTAAAGCCGTAGCCTGTGGGCGCTCAATCCACCGCTCTTTTGCACCAACGATTAAGGATTTTGGCAAAATTCTAGCAATATAGTTCTAGTAAGGATCCTTTCCGTCATGGAGATTGACTCATACCGCTAGTCCTCGGATCCATCTTGCTCCGAGCCAACCGGATTATGGCGCTAACCAAAACCTCATTTATATATCCCTACTGAAATACTTTGGTTTTAGAGTGTTAACGCTGAGCTCGCCGCTAGTGAGTACTTTTTCCTGCCATGCCCCAAGATAAACAAAAGCTGCAGCAAAGACACAATCCGCACTCGAGATCTTTGATGGGCACAAAGAAAGAGAATGTACGCTTAAAATGCCCCTACTCACACCTCCTCAGATAAGATGTTCAATTCTTTTGCCCAAATCGAAGCGGCCAAAGCAAATAAAATGTATTTTGAGTGTTTCTCTTGCACCCTAGATCACATCTAAGCCAGCGGGGAGAGGATACGTACTCCAAGACAATCACACAAATCAAACACTTGTTCGTTTTATACCCTTCAAAGCAATTGTGAATTCGTTTTAAGCACCAAATGAAATATGAAGATTGCTTCTTCAATTTTTAACCCAAAACGAAATCTAGTAAGTGTGTCCTAAGGTTCGTATTAAGCCCTTTGCAATGAAAAATAATTTGTTCGTTTTAGCCCCAATTGAAAACTAATGTTCTAAAACGAAAAGGAAAACAATTTCGTGTAGTGTTGATTAAACACTTAAAGTGTTAAAGAACACATTGTGTTTTCAAAAAAAACATTTCCCTCCTTTCGTGAAGTAGTATTGATTAAACATTTAAAGTGTTAAAAAAAAACACATTGTGTTTTCAAACAAAAATCCTCCTCCTTTCGTTTTCGTTTGATAGCCTTCTCTTTCGCCTTGCACCTTTTCGCCTTCGTTTGCTTTTGTACCTTGCCTTTGTTCGCTTTTTGGTACCTATAAAATAAAAAGATAGATTGTGAGGATTTAAATTATTTAATTAAAATCATTATCCTTAAACAATAAATTGATCTTATTTGAAAAAAGAAAAAGACCAATGATTTTAACAAATAAATGACTCTACAAAAAGTATTCTTGCTTCCCACATTCTTTTCACAATATCAAAGCCTTCAACTAACATATTTAGTCACATGTCAAAAGGTATGTCAAAAGATACAAGACAAAATATCAAACCGAAAGATCTCATAAAGCAAAATATCATTTACTTTTCGCAGATCATCAAGTAGAATATCAAGTTTAAAACTTTGAGAAATATCACTCTAAGGAGGCCAATCAATTCTAAGACTTTAAATGCATTGACTCTGTAGTCCCGTACTTGATCTGCACTGTAAAAAAGAGTTAATCATTGATTTGAAAAATGGATACATTTACTAGATCAAATCTTGATGCATTTAATCGACACTCAAATCCACACACATTTCCCAATCAAATAGATTAAAAGCTTACGAGATGGCTTTTCTCTTGGCGAAATGTCTCAGGATTTTCTTGGGGAAGATTTCAAGAGTCAAGGATCTCATGTGGCTTACAATGTAGCAGACTTCAATACTCAGGCATCACAAGGTGGATATGGAGTCGAGTATGTCACTCAAAACACTCAAGGTGGCTTCCCTGGAGACTTTTTGAATCAGAATTCTCAAAGTGGGTACTCAGTATCAAATACCGGGAATGACTTCATTTCTCAGGACTATATGCCACATGGTTCTCAGGGCCTCTTTACTCAGGTAGGTTTTAATGATCGCACACAGGATGAGTCTTCACAGTCTCACTTTGGCTTGGCTGGACCACTTCAGTCACAGGGGCCACTTAATCTGTATTCACAGCCATTTACTCAGTATGCTCATCCACTAAACCAGCAGGCTCAACAGCAGCAGGCGCAGCAGCAAGGTCCTCAGAATCAGAGGCATCGGTAGAATGGTATTTATATGCAATGTCTTGAAGGAATAGCAACTGGTCTTTGTGTTCAGCCTTCTTAGGGTGCCTGTGGTCCTGAATGAGGCTTTCACCAATTTCGGGCAGCGGGACTTGCCAGATTGCAACTGCTTGTATTGTATGACTGCAACATTCAGGCAGTGGGGGTATCTGATCTTTTTTTAAAACATAAAAGAAGCAAACTACAGTGTTCTTCCCTATTTTTTAAAACATAAAAGAAACAAAAACACCCTGCCCAAGCTGACAGTAATAAATAGCTTTCAAAGACTTAACGTAATCGGCAAGTAGGATTTTTGAAACTTGCAAGTGTATGCGTAGGTGAAAAGTTAAGTTTTGTAGCTTTTACCAGCTTCAAGCCTCAGAAATATGTCATTCATGGGGTGCCAATCGTGCAAATGATAGCGCACCTATCACTGGGGTTGAATTTAAGCCGAGGGAAGGTATTACTGTGCCTAAAAAAGTCGTGAGAAACTTCCAAGCAAATGCATATTAAATGACAATAGACAACGATGTTAAAAGGATTTCAAGAAAAATGCATTTGGCTGGTGCAAGGCTGAACTCTATAGCTTTTGACAACATGTGGATTGGAAAAGGCACAATTTTCAAATGCTATCAACAGGTGCTCATAAATGTTCTCAAACAAAAGTCGTTGGCAAGGAAAGAGATCACGCCTATAGCAGAAAAACAGTTTTTTAAAACTACTTTCAAGCCAATGCTATTACGCAGGTGTAAAACAGAATTCCACAACCGCCGCTAGCATCCAGTGCAACTTGTGCCTGCGTAATAGGTCATAACCGCGATATATACTCACCACTTTCGAACTGTCAATAGGCAATACAGCCAATCAACTAGTCAGAGCTCCGCAGCCAATATTGAATGGATAATAGCTACTGATGCCGTAAAAGCAATCGCTGCCTGAGCAATCTTCACATATAATGAGGTCAAGCCATCCTTCATTTAGGAAATAAAACACAACTAGAAATTATTTGGCTATTTACAAATTCATAACACAAAAAGCTCGCTGAAACCATGCCAAGCTAGTTACCTCAATTTTCTGCGCAAATTGTCTCATGCAATCAAAAATGCGTATGAGTAAAAACAAATGGGCAGAGTTTGCAGAACAACCTACATAGTAGCCTATGCGAGACAAGTGCGCAGCCCTAGGCACGAGAAATGAGCAAATTTTAAAGATGAAGGGAGATATCACTAATGACAACAGTGAATGGTGATATCATTAATACTCCCTGGCTTATAGTGCTGCTGCATGTGCCCTGGCACAATACAAATGCTGCTCACAACCACCAAATACAGTCTGGAGGAAGTGATTAGATGCCCGCCTCTGGAGGAAATACTTTGCAATTATAAATGAAGTGCAAATGCTTTATGAGAACGGAATGCTAATTGATTGCCAAATCATCATTTTTAATTGAGATGTATGGGGTTAGTTTCAAGACTAAAACAATGCAGGCCCAAAAGTGTTTTCTATATCAACATTTTAAAATGCCAAAACTGCAAACGAGAAACAAATAGAAAGTTTCTAATGAAGAACAAAATATAACTGCAAGGTTAAGCAACATGGATAAGTAGATTGGTCATTTTCCCTCCTTCTAGCGCCACGATGAAGTACCTAAAATCTGCAATGTAAAACCAACCTCAAAAACTCATTAGAAAGGTTAGTATAACACACAAATCTGCAAATACCTCCATGGAATACATTGCAAATGCTTTCAAAACTGCAACAAATGATAATGTAAAGACTAAAGCATTATGAAAACAAAAGCAAGCTACCTATTCCATGTTGGATTGGTGTCACATGTGCTAGTGACCCTTTCCCAATCCTTGATCAAAGCTCAAATTGAAAATGCTATGAAGATGGTGGAGTGAAATGATGAACAAGATCAAATCTCAAATGAAGAGAGTAACCTTGCATGAAATTGTGAAGGATTTGCTTGAGGATGATGCACCTATTTAAGGATTTTCAAAAGGCTAAGTGTTGAAGAGGGACCAATGTGGGACTAAAGATTAAGCCAATGATAGGAGGACACTTGTCATCATGTAATTAGTTGATGTATATGCAAGATTTGGGAAGAGTGCCCAAGAGGGGGAAATTTTGAATTCAAATTTGCAATAAATTTAGAGAGGGGGACAAGAAAGAAGAGCAATAAATGCCCTGTTTGACTTGTCATGTTGAGAGAAAATGAGGTTTTAATAAATCAATAAAATTGATTTATTGTGCAAAGCTAGATCTAGATAATGCAAGTGGGATGTGATTGAGTATTAGATTAGGATTAGATGAAGATTATCTTTGATTTAATGTTGATTAGATGATTTGACTTTTTGGACTTTGATAATTGATTTATTTAAATCAGAAATGATGGAAAATGTATGATTTGGATTTGATTTAAATGAAGTCCACGATTTATTGGATGAATGGAATATGATTATGCATGATGTAAATTTGACATGTCTACAAATATAATCCCATACAAATAATAAAGGACATGAATGCATCAAGTTTAGTGCAATCAAATATCACAAATTAGAAAAAACATATCAAAATTTATGATAGAGGCATGATTAGAGGGCAAAGATAAGAGATAACAACAATCCACAATAAAAGATATATCAATGATCCATAAACAAGTGTGGGTACCTACAAATCAAAGAGAGATAATGTAATAAAGGTGTAAACCCTAATATTAATAAATTTTAATGATACATATATTATAAGGGTGCATCCAAACCCTAATCAAATTTAACATAAGATAAAGACAATAAAAAATAAAATTGAAACTCTAAGGGAAAGAATCGCAAACCCTAAGGAAAAACCCTAGAGTTGTAGAAAATTTGATTTTGCCAAAAATATTATTGGAAAAAACACCATTTACAAAATATTTGGTTAATTGTTAGTTAATTTCTTTAATTTTTTATTATCCTAGATACTTATGTAAGTGATGTGTTTTCCCTTACAATTTATAAATAGAGGATATTGAAGTGAAATAATGATGTTATAATTATATTTACACTTTTCTATCAATTTGTAAGCTAGGAAAAGTAAATATATTGTAGAATGAAATATATGTTCACATTAAATAATTTTATAAATTATAATTGTTGATAACTTTAGGGCATATTGTCTCTATTGTGAATACACTTTTTCATAAGGTTAATCTAGGCTAATCTAATAAAATACATACATATAAGCATATATCAACCTAGAATAAATATTTATAGTTGGTGTCAAATAGAATTGATAAGTGTAAAATTATTATAATTATAAAATGAATGAAGAGGACAAGACTACTTAGTTATATGATCTAGTATAGATAATTTGCAACCAAAAACTAGTCCTTTGCATGCAAAATCATCCTAGTTAGATCTTGGGCTTCTATTCTTCTAATTGTTCTAATGATTACTATTTATTCATCAATTTCTATTTTCTTATGGGGCATGTAGTATTCATAGACACCTTTGCAAAGTTGTACAACCAAAGACACAAGGGCACACTACCTCAATCAACACCTTGATAGAAAATGCCTAGAATATAAATTTGATATTAATTTCTAGTACACCAAATACAAGTGTTTTGCTATTGATTATTGTTTTAGTTCTCTAGGATATGAATAAAATGAGAGATTTCTTGGATGATTCTTTGATTACTAGAATGTGCAATATTTATATCTTTAAATAAAAGCACATGAATTCAAATCACATAAATGTGTATTTGGTTGACTTTGGGAAAGAAAGGTACAAAGACTAGTTAAACAAATTTGAATTTAGGTGGGTTTAGTTCATGCCCATGAGAATGATTTCATAACTGTAGACTTGGTGTGGGATCAGAAGACATAAGAATATTCCAAACAATGGCTATTTGGGGATTAGTGTTTAGATAAGAATGATAATTAATCGATTAGGTTGAATGTGTAGTGATATGCACACAAAAGAATCATATAAGATAATGTGGCATAAGATATGCACAAACAAGAATAAGATAAGATAATGTAGCATAAGATATATGCACACACAAGAATAAGATAAGACAATGTAGTTGTAGACATCTAAATATGTCCATACTTAACCACACTTGACTTTACCTCATTTTATCCCTTAATTAAATAAATTTATATTTATTTAATTAAATCTAACCTTAGCCCCTAAACTTTCCAACTAAATAAATTAATTGATACCTACTTAATTAATTAGTTTAGGTTAATTAACCTATATTATTCATTTTCTTATTATTTAATTCTACATCACCATCAATCCTTATCCATGAACAATCCTAGCCCTTGAATCCATCTATATGGATCAAGATCTAAACTTGTCATCATGTGACACATGTCCTAATCTACTTATCCTACCCCTTGCTCACACATGTGTGAGCATATATCTCACACATGTGAAGCCACCCTACCCCTTACACATGCCATCGACATGTCACTTTACCTCTTACACATGTTATAAACATGTTTCTTTCATGTTCTTCCCAAAGTGTGCTCACACATGTGTGAGCACACTTTGCTCTTACACCTTCTTTCCTCTTGTAACACTTGTCACAAGGCTAAGCCTCCATCTTCTCATCCAATCTTCACTCTCCATTTATTCAATGCATCTTGGCCATTGATTATCCCTATCAAAAATCTATACATTGAGGCATTTGCTCTCATTTTAGACATCTACCTTCATCATATCCTTGTGTTGTTATTTTCTTCTATCAATTCTCCATCCCAACATCATGTTGTTGGTCTTAACAACCACATTCCATCCAACTACAATATCACAAGGAGCACACCAAGTAGACATGGGTGAATCTACTTCACCTCAATCCATGAGGCGAGAAAGGTAAAAGGCACAGTAATTGTTCATTATTGATTTTATCTTTTGTGTTTTTTGTCCTTTGTTCATTTCATCATCTTCAGTAGCATAAGATCATGTGTGGATAAGAGCTAGATAAATGGGCCTAAATTTTTTCAACATTGTTTTATTTGTCATCATATACATGCATTCATTTATTTTCTCAAAATATGCACAAATTAAATAGTAAATAGTATGAGGATGTTAATTTCACCATTACATAAATAGTGAAAGTGATGTTTAAATTAAGTTGAAATATTACAAAATATGGAAGTGTGTTACCGTTAGATATAACTAAAAGATTGATTGAAAATACATATGAAGATGTGATCAAATGTTCAAATAATGTTAATTTAAATATAAAAAATATTATACCAAAATTTTATTGTAAATTGTAGATGAACAATGATTAAAATTATAATATAACCAAAAAAACATTAATTGAGAAAAATATCATATCACAATTTTAATTATCCCTACTATAAAATATGATAATAATAATAATAATAAACTTTTTATTATTTCAAAAACTTACACGTGTGGGCTCCTCTCCCCTGATAAAATAAAACATTTTAAAAAATGATAATAAATATTATAGAGCAACCCAAAATATTTCCAACGGGTTTCCTCATACTCAGCTAGCTCTTGGCTCACATTTACTCCTCCCAATGCTAGATCAGGCTGTCTTGTTAGAATACAGAGAAATCCACGGTGAGAGGGCTCCTCCTTCAATTCTTCTAAGTGATGGTCTATTAATTACACAACAGATTCATGAATATTGTTAAATTCCATCTAAACAGAAATTTTGGGGCAAGTCTGCAAGTTCGGATGCTTCCTCACTGCCTACACAGGTGTCAAGCACCTCATCTCGCAGCGATTCTAAGCAATTCTTGTTTAATTCTGTTGAGATTGTAGCATAATTTGTTTGCTATTCACGCAATTGTCGACTCTGGTTTGTTTGTGGTTACGGCTTGTATGGAATTCCAGAATAAAGTTTTCACTTACTAGATTGGTAAGTAATATATCTCACTATATTAAGTGAATGATCTGTTGTTTTACTTTACTTTCTTGTTTGAACGAATGATCTGGAAGATTTTCTGAGTTGGAGGTTGAACTGCCATTTCTGTTTTTGTAGTGTGGATATGTTACTTAAGCAAACATGTTTGAACTCTGGCTCTCTGTGAATTTTACCAGTGTTTTTTTTGCCGGCTGATAGAAAATATCCCCTTGAAATTTTGAATTAAGTGTTATTTTTTAACAAGGAAGCCTAATTCTTGAAGATTGGTTTCCAATGTGGGATGGTTTACAGTTTTGGACTCGAAATTGATTTCCTGTATATGCTAGGAACGCTAAATATCTACAACACCGGCAGTCCTGTAAGCAAGTGACGAACTTTGTTAACTAGTGTTTGTAAATTATAGGGTTTGCAAATTAAAACTTCATTAAATGAGAATTTTTCTGCTTGAAAACAAGACCTATTTTTGCGATTCAGGTTATCCTTACCTCGAGGCCGGGGTTTTTAGACGGGAGAAGAAGTTTTAAGTCAAATTAAACATTTCAAACTAAGAATATATCTAAAATGCTCAGCAAGATCCACCAGTTCCATTTTTCGAGCAGATTTAGCTGTCTATGGGCAATGTCTGTGTTTAAGGATTTTAGATTTTAACATTATCTGGATAGCACTGTACAGTGTTTTTCATTTCGACTTTTCGAGTCCTTTCAAGACCCTTCTTCAGAGAAATTACAAGATCAATAATGTCTGGGTTGGCTCTTTCAAACCACAAACCATAGTTTGTAGTTATTTTGAACTTTGTGACTAGTAAACATGGACCAGCTAGTATCCCATCTTAGTATCCATAGAACAGCATATTTGGTAGGAAACCCTCTTGCTGGGCATGCATAGGTGAAACTATTGGGCTTTTATGGTGAACAAGGTTAGAGTGATTCCTTGTGCAATTACTGGTAATTACTATATTGCTGTGCTTGCCTTGCCTTTCATAAAATGTGCATGCTTCCCACGGAGAATTTCTCTGTCCCAAGATTTGAACTTGGGTATTATAAACAATCATGGGTTAGCTTTTGAAGGTTGAATATCATAAGCTCAAAATAGATATTGCTGATAAATTGCTCTATCTAAGCTAATTGCCTTTTATTATTAGTTTCTTTCTTGAGGAGTGGATTACTCTGTTTCCCATAAAAGTGACTATGAGTAAAGATAAGTTACTTCTTGTTGAATCTTTATTATAATGTTTAATCCTTTGTGCTTCACCTGATAGACTATGGCATGACCACAACCTTTTATGTTTTGAACAATCAAACATAATTAGTTGGGAACTTATCAATCATGTCATTCCTTAGTAACATTGAATAGTACCTCCTGTCTGTTGTTAAGATCTTTCGCAAGGTTTGCTATCATAGCTATTTCATGATTTTCTATTTCTTATTCATTTATTTTTTGATTTGCAGGGATTGGCAATGCAACATTGTTAAGCAGCAACATCTGGAACAAAATGAGACTGATATTCAAGCAGCTATCAAGTTCTAAAGCTGCATTTTACTGCTTGCACAAATGATTATTGGATATACTTAGTACTTGTAATACAAACAATTTGCCATTTAAAAAGGCTATAGCTGCATAAATATGGAGGAACTCATTATACTGAATAAAATATGTTGTGATTGAAGATCTGTTTAGCCCATAACATTAGTACCTGCTTCTTCTTATCTCTTAATAGAAGTAATGAGATGCATCTTGCAGAGTTACTGGAAAGCAGCTTTTGAACATCAATACTTATTTCCTATGTGATTTTCATTTAAAACCATGGAATTTTATTACCATCCTCTGTCACTTGACAGCCAAAAAGCATGCCTAGTGATGGAAGAGAAAAACATTAAATGTGTTTTGCATCATGTAAATCCTTTGAAGGCAAGGAACTTGGATGCAGATTATTTCAGGCGAAATCCTACTGGAAGCATTCCTTTTCTAGTTGTTGGGGAACAATTTTTTTGTGAACCACTGGCAATTATTCAGTATGTTTCTTTTATTTATAGTTTTATATAATTGTAATTATCTTCATAAGCCTTACTAGAAAACACTATCTTCTTTATTTTGGTATCCTAACAGTTGTCTATGGTTTAATAGGTATCTTGCCAATATTGGAAAACCCTTAGGCAGTAACAGAGTAGATCAGGAAAAGGTTTGGGAGTGGCTAGAGAAGATTCATTCATGGGACTCGAAACTTTTCACTTTAAGCCACTGCCCGAATGAAGCTCTTCACTTTTTTAGCAAATTCAAAAGGCAAGTTGCAATTTCACGCATTGCAAAATATCCTGATCTTGCAGAGAAGTACCATAGACAACTTCAAGAAATGCACACTATGGAGGAAAGATTGAAGGACCAGGATGCTTTGACTTCAAATAAGAATGAGCTTATTGGCTTGCTGACTATTTCTGAAAATCAATTGAAACATACTGAGTTTCTGGCTGGGTCTGAGTTTTCTGTGGCAGATTGTGCATTTATTCCTATACTTGCCAGAATTGAGGTATTGAAGTTAGACAAAGAATACTTTCATAAGCGCCCTAGACTTTTGTATTACTTGGAGCAAATGAAACAACGACCAAGTTATCTTACTGTTATAGGTCCATATTCAACCATGTTTGGAAACATGAAAGTTTTATTGCCCTCTATTTGTAACATGAGCATAAGGAGGATGTTGCATAAATATTAGCATCTCTCTTTGCATTTTTTATCAGCAGACTTACACGGACACACTGTGTGTCTGTTTGAATGAGCTCTGATCTTTGAACAGCTCAATTTACAAAAGCTTTAAATAGGCCTAAATGAGACTTTGTGCTCATTAAATAGAAAATTGGCTGTCTCTTGGAAATAGATCACTTGATAATTAAAAAGATTATGGTGGCCTTGGGAAGCTTTTATCCATGGACTGAATTTCATTGCCTCTATGGGTTGCAACATCCTACGGATTCCTTTTAAGCGTTCGTTCTTTACTGGTTGCAGAATGTGCTAAGGGCTTCTGGTTGGAGAATGTGCTAAGGGTTCCTTGGAGCGTTTGTTCTTTCTACATGCAACATGTTGATTGCAGAATTTGCATATTAGCAGCTAGCAAATACAAATGAGCAAGTGACTTTTATAAGCTATAGAAGCTTTTATGTTGTCTTTTCTCTTTCTTGTTACACCCGAAGGCGGGTTGCCCTGTGTGTTGTACTAGAACATTCTTCCTGCTTATCTTTTTTTCTGCCTTTTTCTTTTTAAAAATCCGTACAAAAAATACTTCATCCAATTTCCATAGAAGGTTCTCTTGCAGCTTTTCTAGAATTATAATTTTAAACTTAAACCTATAATATTACAGTATCAATATTCCACAAGAGTTATTCATGAGAATAAGATTTATTTAACACATATATATCCTTTGTATCACTTTAATAAATACCTAATAATCATTTGAATTTTGATATAATCTATTTTCATTTTCCGACTAAGCAATGTACCCTTATATTTCGCTCTTTTAGTTGTTTTCATTCATATTGGGGGTATATAAGGAATCTAGTTTTTCCTTAAGAGTATATTTAATGTATAATAATAATAATAATAATATCACCATACTTAATCATGATTAAGTATTTTTATATGGTTTTATAAGGTTCTTACTCAAGGGCTTGAGTATAATTAATGATATTTTCGAAACTTAATTCTAATATTCATTTGTTTACTTATCCTCCAATAATCTCTAATATAGTTTTGATTACCTTATTAGAGTAAAAAGAAGTTTTCAAAGTGGTCTAGTGTTGGATAATAGAGGAATTCATTAGTTGTTCTCAAGTTTGAGGTAATAATAATTATCCATATAGATTTACCACTAATTTTCCCATTCAAGTATTGATCTTGTGCATTTTCCTTTTATAAGATACATAACAAATTCTTCTATTTCATCTAATAATTTATCAATAAGTATTGTACAAGGTAAATAACCAAGATATTCATTTTCTTATAATAACTTCATTTGTGAATCATCAAATAGTGTAAGAGTATCCCAAAAATGCATTATAATTATAAGATGAGGATGTAATACTAAAGTTGTCCACATGATTTTGAACTTAATCATAATGAGTTATTGCAGAATCTATAATAATATAAACTATAAACTTCATATTTAATTCACCAAGAGAAAAAAATAGAGTTATAAATGAGGGTACATATTGAACTATCATAGATAGATTTTATCGAAACCAATAATTTAGGATCTCCATTCTAAGCTTCAAGTTTTAAATAGACTATAACTACTTCAAACTACTATAAAAATGTATAATGGATCCAAATCACAGTAGAGGAGCAACATATTACAATATGAGCCCAACCTAGGGTCACCACCTAGCCCCCAACCCAAGGCTAGAGGAAGAGAAACATCACTTCTATACTTTTTTTTTTGTAGTTCCCAAGAAGACATACCATAAAAAACATAAGTAATCAAGTATGATTAGTGAATAGTTAAATAGAATGAATCAGATATACATATTTTGATTTTCCACCATAGGTATCACTAATGGCCCAAAGTAAGTGCTCAAAATATTAGAATGGTACCATTATAACTTCACCATTCATTAATCAAGTACAATTATTCATATATTATAGCCAACAAAGCATCAAATATACCAATATATATGAACATTGTGAGGTTTATAATTGTATTATTTAGACCATTATTTATTTTATAGTTACTTAACATATTAATGGAACATGCCACTAACTTCAATAAGTAGTTAACCTAAACATAATATCATTTAAAGCTTTATTTTTGTTTTTTAAATTTTACAACCAATCATCCACAATCAACAATATATTTAGTTATCTAAATTCCAAGGTATAGTTAGAAAAATGAATTGTGTCATGCCCCTAAAAGATATCAATACCATCTCCAAGTTATGTTATTTAGTAGATATTACATACTAGTTATTTATAGAAATATAAATATGAAGGAAACACAAATGAAAAAATAAGAAATATCAATCCTACTTCAAACCTTCCTACTACCTTTGTTTGAGCAAACAAGGAATATAAAACACATTAAAAATGATAGTAAACTCTTACCAAATACAAACCTTGTGCGATTGAAATATGTCTTGATTTATTTGAGTTTTTAGTTTATCTTTCATGACCTCAAAGAGGTATCATGTGTCTAGACAAGATGAATCCCCTTGATATGGTTTACATATAATGGATTTATAAAGTTGTGGTTGAAGAGATAGAGGTTGAGATCTTGACTCAAGATGGATGGACAAGATTAATTGAGAAGGATTTAAATTTTGTAATTGGTGAGAAATGGACTTTGGTGGTCAAAAGATGAAGGGGTATGATCTTTCCTCAAGATGGAGGACTGAGATTTTTTGAGTTGATTTTAATTTTTGCACATGGAATGTGATTGATGACTAGAAGATGAAGGGATAAGATTGGATCGACTAAGATGGATGATCAAGATGTAAAGGTGGATTGAATTTTCACATAATAATTGATTGGGACAAGAGAGATGGCCATAGGGAAGGCTATGATTAAATGGATTTTGATAAATGGATAGGATGAAAAATTGATTTGACTTTGCATATGGTAATTTTAAATTGTTTTAATGGATGGTGTAGATTTTTGGAATTTTGTCAATAAAAGGACCTAAAAATTTATTCACTCAGAAGAATCAAAATTACAAAGAGTAGAACTACAAGCATCTAGGGCCCAAAGGGCACACCCGACCACCAACACTAAAGAACACCACCCCAAAAACAAGGAAAATAAAACCTGTTCAAAGGCCATGGATATCCTCATGAATCAACATCCTCAATTTATCAACACAATCACTAGGGAGATGCTCTCAATCATCAATTTTCCAATCATCCCTAAACTTTGAAGCCCATTTAGAAAGAAAATCAACCACATTGTTCAACTCTCTCGGGATATGGACAAATGACACCATCTCAAAAGACTTACAAAGTTGGTGAATTTGAAGGACCACCACCATCGATTTCCAATTCACCCCATCTAAACTCTTCTTGTTAACCAAATTAATCACAATATGTGAATCCGACTAACAAATAACCTTGCGCCAACCAAAAACACAAGCCTTAAATTCCAAGGCAACAAGAATAGCTAAAGCCTCCATAAAATTATTGGACTGGTGACCTTGATACTTGGAAAAGAAGAAGAGGGCAGCCCCAAAGCTATCTCTCCCAGCTCCTCCCACACTAGCATGACCTAGATTTCCTCTTGAAGAACCATCAGTATTCATCTTCAAGATCCCAGCAGGAGGCGAGGTCCACCTACCTTCTCTCTAAATTTTCTTAGCAGGACTTCTCCACCCTTTGGGGCAAGTCTGCTTCAGGCCCAACCCACTCAAACCCAAACCTTGAAGCACCACAATCTCCCTAGCATCTAGAGGGGCTCTAGCCTCACATCTAGCTGAAATAGTCTCCTAAAGCATACCCAAAACCCTTTACCAAACTTGTTAAACTGTTAGTTTGGTGTCCTGAAAAATCTTGCGATTCCTTTCAAGCTAGAGCTACCATAGAATGCATGATGGCCCAATAGTCCAAGCCACCTAAAGAGGGAAATAATGAGTTGGGGGCCTCCCTAGAGACCTCCAAAAATCAATGATGGAGAGAGCATGCACACAAGAATGTCTCCACACCACCCACCAAAAGTGCCAGATAATCCTAGAGAAAGCACACTAGAAGAACAAGTGTGAAGAATCCTTCTCACTTCTACCATAGAGGAAACATATGGAGGGACCATGAAAGCCCCTCCTAAGAATATTATCCCAAGTGAGGCACCTATTACGAGCAACTAACCAAAGGAAAAAGTTTGCAATTAGGCCACGAAAGATTATTCCAAACATGTTTCCACCAAGGAGCTTCATCCTCTCCATATCTCCTCCTACCCAACACCTACCTACCGAGGAGACTCCTTTAGGATCAGGAACCCAAGCCAAAAAATCTCTCTTCTATAGGGAAATGCAAGCTCTCTTCACTAAAATTTTAGCCAACTCAATACAATCCTCATCTGAACCTCCTAGGGGCTAAAAGTGAGAATATTTCCACTTAAACACCTCCACTTAACCTAGAAAAACTATAGATTTGAAATCACTTGCCCTAGTCCACCCTGCCTGTTGAAACTACAAGCTTAGATTTAGTAAATGAGGATGGGAGGAAAAGATTGGGGGGTGCCCATCCCATGAATGAAGCCAAAAAAGAGTATCCTCCCCCTTATGAAAAATCTAGAACAAGCCTTGCATGATTAGGGTAGCTCCTCTCTTAAGCCTTACTAATTTTTCACTTC
>VDFB02084041.1:0-49825 GCA_007258455.2 Sequoia sempervirens | reverse complement strand
AAAAGTGGCATCTTAAGAACCAAAATTGTGTCACAGATCCATGCACTTACCCATGCAACAAATAAAATGTGCATGGATAGTTCCACAATAATTTATATCAAATGAACTGCATGACTCAAATAGATTAATCAATTCATTTGAAGAGTTCCCTAGCCTCTAGAAACTAAGAATACCATAACACAAACCAAATAATATTTCACTTTGATAATTTCTAACAATTAATCCCCCAAAAGCTTTCTTTGAAACTAATCAATACTAAAGGAATAGTTCAAAGCAATAATCCATTAGTTCATGATTTATAAGCCATATTCTTTTAAGAAAAATGTTTTAAGAATTAACTATTCATTTAAAAGGACAAAATGGCCACTCTTATCAATAAAAATAAACTAAAAATAAATAGAGACATTCAAATTTCATGCAACCATTTATAGTACATATAAATGTTTATTTAATCCCAAATAAACTAAATAAACTAAAATGACTACAAACGTATTTGAAAATACACATCCACAATATTAATTTATTAAATCAAAACTTAATCTAATTTATACTTTAATAAAATATAAGAAACTAACACCTATTGTTGCGCATGCACATCAAGGGGTTACGCACCATGCAAAATAGTATCTAATTAAGCATGCTAAGCTTCAGGAAAATAAATGAAACCCTAGTCGAGATAATTAAGGGAGAATAAGGCACCAAAGGCGTTCCAACAATATGATAGTTAGAATTCATCTAATAGATTAGCGTTTGCATCACCTAACAGAACTTTGAAGGAAAATAACTGAAAACATAGTGAGAATGTAAGTCGTGCCCCGAACTTGCATGGAAAAGAATGAGGGAATTGCAAGTAAATTGGTTCCAGGCCTTTAATATGTCGATGCACACAAGCTATAGGAGATTAAATAAAACTTGAGATAATGTAAATGATGGAGCATCAGACATATATGGTAATTCTACATCTGATACTCATGGGTCGACTAAGAAGATAATCATTGGTAGCATCAAATAGAATTCGCAAGACAAACACAAGACTCAGAAGTAAAGTGGAGATGCCATCGACAAGTTTACATTTTCTAATGGAAACAAAAGCAGATTAAAGTAAGAAATTTGCATAGTACAAACTAAGCCTGGTTTGCACCAAGTAGCCAAGAAGATAACCACAGGGTGAAGCCACAATAGTGGTTTATAATTTGATGGAGGAAGGAAAACTGAGAAAAAATGACCCCATGCAAAAAAAAAATGTTTTATGGGTTCAAATGAACCTACAAGTTCGACCGAACCAAAAAGGGGTTCGACCGAACTAGGGTTCTAGCGAACCCATTAATTACTGGGCCCACATTCTACCCAAAAAACAAAAGAAAATGCATTTTGAAGAGGGTTCAAATGAACCAGTTCACTTCTGAACTCCATGGGGGGTTCATCAGGAACCCCCTGTTCTAGCTTAACCCCCTTTTCCCCTCGATTTTTTGACTCCACTACAAAAAAACCTAAATTGTTACTGTACCAAAGCTTAGGCTGAGGATGAAAAATGGAGGAATCTTCACAAACCCAACTGGAATCAAGTAGTCCTAGGAATGAGCTATCCAACGAATATACTTTTAATATGTTTTGGTTTTATTATGTATTTATTTTTTTAGTTTTATTAAACATAGGTTTTTCATCGAAAATGAAGGTCTCTATTTTGTACGTGTGGAAAAATAGCAAATTATCAAAAAAAAATTGAAAAATATGACTCCACTAGATTGAAGTCCTTGATCCAACAAAAAAAAGAATTTTGATATATGCAAAAAATACACCGCTATAATGGCCGCTACTGGTTCTAATTGTAATTGGTTTGACTTCAAACTTGATTAAAGAAAAAATATTCAATAAAAAACTATCTAACCAAGTGGAAACACTAGATATTGGAGTTACAAATCTAAATTCAAAAGAATTAAATTTTATCCTTCATGGAAGAAAAGCTATGCATTATATGATGAGTGTCACTTTTAAAAAATGTTGTTTCCTGAAAAATTCAATTTTCATGGGAGATGGAAAAAGTACAATATGATTCCAAAAATTTTGAAAAAAATATTTTTGGAATCTACAGAAAAAAAATGTGATGAGATTCTAGTTTGCATCATCTTCAAATTACTCATGATTTAACCGCTATAGGTGCCCGAAGGTGAAGATTTAGTTAAAAATAATAATTTCAATGTCTAGTTTGGCCAAAAATTGTAAAGCACTATTGTGGGATCACCCCACAAGTAGATCAATATCCAAAAGAACACAATAAAATCCAAGCAACTAGTTGGAAAGGCTGGTCCACTACATAAAGAGGACTTAAATATATATCAAGAACTACTTGAAATAAATATAAACTTCAAATTCCCGTGGAGGACACTATTTCTAACAAAGAAATGGAATTAAAATGATTTTCACATAAAATAGACATTAAAAGTAACAACTAGCACATACACAAATTGGAAGGCGTTGGACTACAATAATATAAAACCTCAATTTCAAACCACATTAAACATAATATGTAATTCAAGAAAAATTATTTCCCATTTCAAAGAACATGAAAATAGATCATGTAAAAAAAAATTATATGATAAGTTTGCAGAATATTTATAACTATATTCTTCTGAATTTTCTTTATTGAATTGTTTTTCTAAGTTTTATTTTTAATTTGAAAGCTTCACTAATTATTTCCTTGTTGAATGTGTAGGTTTGGATGAGTTTATTTTTCCACAGGAAAGCATAATCATTTTTCTAGAGAAAACAAAATTTAAGCATAATTTTCAAAAAAAATAATCCTTAAGATTCAAATCAAATAAAAAGAAAAGAACCTGTTAAATCCTACTTGCTCAATCAAAGATTCAAAGTAGAAGAATTATGTATTTTCAACTAACTTTGAACATCTTGAAACTGACTTCGAATATCTTGATCTTCAGACCAATCCACAAATAAAACACAAAAATCCTTCCAATTTTCCTTTTCACGGAGCTTTCAAAAACAAAACACAATGAAGACAAATTTCCCAAAAAATTGTTGTGCAAGAAGCTTCCCCAAAAAATTGTCGTGGATGATATTTGCATAACCAAAGATTTTAATTCATTTTCAATTAACTCAAAGTCACAATCAACATGCAATCAAGATTGATCAATTAGTTCCAACTTAAACAATTTACTCAAGATCACAATTTCTAACTCCAAATCAATATTTATAACATTTTGAAAAAAAAACTCTTTTAAAATATCTAATTCTGAAACATTTATTTAATTTTGCACATTAAAATTAACAAATATATTAAATAAATATTCTATTTAATTCAATTTAATAAATCAAATTAATCAAACCTTTCCAACAATAATTCCCAATTTGATAGTTAAATTAATTAAACACATCTATTTTAATTTAATAAATCAAACCATAATCACCATTATTTTGTTGGCAAGCAACATTGCACAAGTCATTTGGTGTTTTCATTGATGGAAACCCTAGTCATTAATTCCATTTGCACATCAATATTTGCTTACACTGGAAGTCAGATTGATGATATGTGAAGAAAATAGGACATCTGACAGAAAAGGCCGTTAGGGTGATTGTAGCGTGTTGCAGATAATTGAGGAATAATTGTTTAAGGTGTTTCATGTTTGAGGATGTTGTTTTGGGTCCTTACTATGTTTTTTCCGACATTGGTTGATTCACATTGATAATTGTTTATGGATTGAGCTGACAATTTGTACATGCTTTATATTTTGTTAAAGTCGACATGCAGTTGTTCGAATCTCTAGTTGTGGATATATATAGTTGATTATTCATATCATTTTGATATTTGATGAGATGCAATGTGAAATTCAGAAGGATTATAGATCGATTGTGCAAAGTTTCACTTGTGCAGAACAAAGATTGGTGATTTAGATTAAAGTAGACAGAGTTTCAAGAGCATAATCAGACTAAATGTAAAGAATGTGATTAATGTGCTTAACCAGAACTATAAATAGGCAATTGCAGATGCTATCTCATAGTTCATCCACTCCAATTGTCTTTCAACTATGATTGTAAGATAGTGAGTCTTCTTTTGGGCAGTAATCCATTTTTGTATTTGAGTGATGAGCTCTAGGTAGTGTGCATGAATGCAAGTGCATTCCTTTGTAAACACTTATTTTGAGTATACTCACCATAACGTGGATTAATCTCCAATGTGGTTTTTCCCCTAATAGGGTTTCCACGTAAAAATCCTTGTATTATGGTGTTGTGGTTGATTGCCTTGTGTTCTTGCATCTTTCTTTTGGCTCAATTCTATAAATGGTTTAAAGATCAAGTTAATAAAGTTAAATTTTGCAAAACGGGTATTCACCCCCCTCTTAGTGTTCCTTGATTCCAACAATTGGTATCATAGCCTAGTTCCTCAGAAGAAGTTTAATAGATTGGGGAAGATCCAGGAAGGTGATTCAATGGATTCTGATAGTCTTCATCAACTTTTGGTGGCACTAGATGATCTTGATCAATCCAAATCTGAAGTCCAGGAATTGCAAGCAAGTCTCAAGAATGTTGAGAAATTCATTCAATCATTGAAAGATCAAATCAATAAATCCAAGGAAAAGAGAAAGGATCTTTGTGATCAGCTCAAGTAGAAAGAAAGTAAAAGTATGGAAGATGATCACCTAAGTCAAGCCTTGAAGGAAAAGACAAAAGAATGTGAAAAGCTCACCAGATATAATGTT
Organism: Sequoia sempervirens; assembly: GCA_007258455.2. Lineage (NCBI taxonomy): Eukaryota > Viridiplantae > Streptophyta > Pinopsida > Cupressales > Cupressaceae > Sequoia > Sequoia sempervirens. Next base: position 45,110 of record VDFB02084041.1, on the reverse strand, counting down.
TTCCTAAAGCATGAAGTGGAATCTATTGTGATGAGGATGACAAGGAGATTGAAGAGAAAAAGAAGAATAAATAGAATCTTACTCAATCCTTGAAAGAAAGATCTGATGAATGCAATAGAATTACTAATGGATTCAATCAACTAGAGCTTGAATTGCAACAATCCATAAATAATGAAGGTCTTCAAAGACAGATTACTATTCTCAAGGATGAACTTGCTACTGCAAATGAATACAAGGAGAAGTTCAAGCTTAGCTCAACAAAGCTTGATGAATTGCTTCAAAGTCAGAAGATTGGAGGTTACAAGCAAGGTCTTGGATATGAGAAAGGAGAAAGCTCCAAATCTAGTAAAAGGAAATTTAGGCCAGGAAATCAGATGAGCAAAGCAAGAAGATATCTGGTAAGACAACCCAATTCTCACAATTTCAATGGATTTTTTTTTTGCAATAAATTTGGTCATATGGTTTCTCAATGTACAAGTAGAATGAATCAAAGTGGTCCATCATTCTTCAATTAGTCTTTCAATTGTAATAAGTATGGTCATAAGTCAATTGAATGCAAAAATATGACAAACAACTTTTCCAATAGAAATGTCAGATGTTATGCTTGTAATAGATTTGGCCATATTATTAACCAGTGCAGATCAAGAGAAAATTAATGGAATAATTGTTTTGGACAAAGAAATGTCTGTGTGCTATAATTGTAACAAACTCGGTCACATTGCAAGATTCTATAGAAGTAGGAAGGGTCCGGTAAACAAAGGGAAAATATGCAGAAGGATGATAAGGGAAAATAAAAATCTAATGCAGATGAGATCATAAATCAAATGAAGAAGACATGGGTGAAGAAGAGTAATTCTGATGCAGGAAATGAATTTGCACCAAGATCTGGTGCTGGAAATTCCTTTGGGAATTAGTTTAAGGCCTCTAGCCTAGGGGAAGCTCTTAAGAAAATCTTTTACCCCTGCTAGTAGTTGGTACCAGAATCTGGAAAATTGCAACAACTACATTAATGATGTACAGATGCCTTGGGAACACTTGTGAAGGAAATTTATGTAATATTGAAGGTCCATAGAAGAATTTTCTTTCACAGACTATGAAAACAGGGTGTATAGAAGACCTAGGAAAAAATCATTTATTGTGATAAAAAGTTAGGTGCACAAATGATAAAAGGATACGTCTATTCCTCATTTGTCACATCGCATTTTGAGAAGAAGAAGTTTAGAGAGCTCTGCAAGTGAATTTTGGTGAGATACAAGTCTAAAAGAGATTCAAAAAACAAAATCTAATTTGGTCAAAGGTATTAATCTGCAAAACTTGTGAACTTGAAATTTCTAGAAATGGCAACTCCATTAATTGTTGATATTAAGGATAGACCCTACCCAAAATTCAAGTGGCACCCATTCAAATCCATTAAGATAGAACCATTAGGTGCATTTTCTTTTGTTATGTATGGTGTTTTACACATTAAAGATATTAGGGAATATTTTCATGTGAATGTTGAGGAGTTAGGAAGCTCCCAGTTGTTAAATTTGTACGCAAATCACATTATGGGAGAAGATCTCTGTGTAAAACTTGAATTCAAGACTTTAGAGGAAAAGAAGTTTAGTCAATTTGTGAAGTTTCCCGTGTTTGATGAAAATGAATGAGTTTGGTACATACTAAGTCAAGTGCACACCGAGTTCATGTGGTTAAATTATCCCTTCAAGATCACAAGAGAAGCTATAAGCATTGTTACTGGTCTGAATTCATTTGGCTGATTGCCCACATTGAAATCTATGAAGAACCAGATAGTCACTGAGGCAACCGGTTCCACTTTTGACAAAAGAGCCATGACAATTAATGACATCATTAAATTGGATGTAAATTTTTCTTCTATGGTTATTAGATATAAAATCTATTACTCTTGTTGGGATGATTTTGTATCCAATACTACAATCTATGCAACTTATCAAATGATCAAGGAAAATGCAGAATATGACTTAAATGTGAGTTACTCTGGAGCTAGCTAATTGAAAATCTTGGTAAAATCAAGAAGTACAAGAACTCTTTCAAGTATGGAAATCTTCTCTTATGTCTATTTTTCTACTTCTTGAATGAAGCTCCAAGAGTTGTTAAAGTGCAATGGGAAGGTGGCATACCGGTAGCTATTCAAATCAAAGACATCTCATATGGAATTGGTGATAGCAAAGCAAGGAAAATTGCTATCTGGGGTTACTTCAAAAGCTTCCAGAATGAAATGCAAGCTAGGGAAAGGATTTCTACATCTGTCATTGAAAAATATAAGGACACCATTTTCTTCATGGTTGACATTGATCAATGTTTGATGGAAGAAATAGAACCTAGAATAGTTTGGATAATGCATATGGGATATGAGGTTGAAGAACACATTTGGAGTTGTATGCCCAACACTTATTAAGTAAACCTCAGGATTTGACAGAAGAAAGGTTTGGTACCTTTGAAGAGAAGAATATGCAAGTGCATGCAGAACTGAAGAAGCCTATGATATTCTGAAGGGTGAGAAAGGAAGTTGAAGCTTTTGTAGAAAGCATTGGCATATCAGTTGAAGCAGTGAGGGAAGCGAGGAAGGAAATAGAACAAGTTGAAGGAGAGACTTTTAGAACTGAGTCAGCTAGTCTGGAAGCATCCTCTGCTAGATCTAGATCTACAAGGAGCTCTGCACTCTCATCTAGTCATACAAAGAAATCAAGCCCAGTAAAAGCTCAATTCAAGACATCTGGAAGAGAAGGAAAGAGGAAAATCACAAGAGTCTATGTTGTTGTTGAAGATGATGAAGAAACTAAATTAGATGAAGAAGTAAGAGAAATCAAGCACAAGGGTACAAAGGCATCAAAAGTCTCTAAGGACAAGCCCTCGGGTGAAGGAAAATTCAAGAAAAAGGTGAAAAATGATAGATCAAGTATGACTATAGAGGAAGTGGAAAAAGATTTAATTAAGGATGGTAATCTCAAACCACTTTCTGAATGGTATGACACTTTTGATAGTGCTAGTCAGAGAACTCTTGAAGAAGCCACAATAAAATATTTGAATACTTTTAATATGACTCTCATAGAAATAATGTCAGAGTTACCTAAAGGGTTATATGAAGTCTTGGAAATGAGGAGAGTAAATGCAAGAATTGAAGAAGAACAAATGAGAGAACGCATACTTGCTAATCTATGTCTGGTAATATCAATAGAAGAAATGAAGAAAATACTCATTTAATATACAAAGGATTTTAAGAGAAAAACAAGGGTGAATAAGCTTATGATTGGGAAGACTGGGGAAGTAGCAAAAGGCACTGAGAAAATTCTTAAGGTAGTTATGTTAAGGAATAGATATAGCAATCAAGATGTTCAAGCTAACACTAAAGAAATGAAAGAAGACACATTTGAGGACACTCAGAATCCTCTAGATATGCAAGATACTGAAATTCCCGTGGATACTAAAACTCCTAAAGATATGTTAGTTGAAGAAACTGAGATTCACAAAACCAAGCAAGAATCTATGATTGAACAAAAAGAAGGTTGAGGCAAAGGAGGTTGCTATGGAAGCAAGAGACACTGCAAAGGCAATAAATAAGTTTTTAGAAGAAAAATAGGAGTTTGACCCTAAACTAGTTGAAGGTCCTATCAACTTGGCCACTCTATCTCTAATTCAAAAGCTGAAGGTAGCATCATTTGCTCAGACAAAGGCAAGGGAGGAGATATTGAAATATTACATTGAAGCTAATGAGCTACTAAGTCTTGCATCTAGTATCTTGGAGAAGATCATGCCCACACATGTCAAGGACTCATTTGATTCTCCCTCTGGTTAGCTGAAGAAACTTGTAAACTTTGTAAGTACTCACTTTGAGTCTCTTGAAAAGTCAGTTGAGGATAAGGTCTAGAAAGAATTTGACACAAACAGGTTCAGTATATTGAAGAGTGTAATTTCTAATGAAAAATCCCTATTAGCCACCTATGAAAAGAGCATTCAAGGTGCATTATTTGAGGGTGGAAATATCTACAAGTCATGCTTATCCCTGTCAAAATTCATTGAGGTCACTAAAAAGAAAATTAAGGAATATGAGAAATAGTTAGTAGATATTTCTCAAACCTTTGATCCTCTAACTATTCCTGTTGGTAAGAAAGAAGGTCAAGTCATATCCCTCGCTGAAAAATTAAATTCTTTTAGTTAGAAGGGTGATCCCACAATAGTGGCTTACAATTTTGGCCAAACTAGACACTAAAATTATTATTTTTAACTAAATATTCACATTCGGCACCTATAGCAAATTTAAACTCAGGAGAAATTTGAAGATGATGCAAACTAGGAGTCTCGGCTTCACATTTTGTATGTTGATTCTAAAAATATTTTATCAAAATTTTGGAATCGTGATTGCACTTCTCTTTTCCATCTCCCACAAAACTAGTTTTTTTCAAAAACAACATTTTTAAAAGTGACACCATATAACACATAACTTTTTTCCATGAAGGATAAATTCCAATTCTTCAAATTTAGATTTGTGACTGGAGCATCTCAGGCTTCCACTTGGTTATATTTTTTATTGAATATTTTTTCTTTAATCAAGTTTCAAGTCAAACCAATTATAATTCAAACATAGCCGACCGTGAGCAAACACTTAACTTTTTTTGTATATATTCAAATTCAATTTTCTTTTTGTTGGATCAAGGACTTCAATATCCGTGCAATCATATTTTTCTTTTAAAAAAATGATAATCTACTATTTTTCCACGTAGAAAAAGAGACCTTCATTTTCGATGAAAACCTATGTTTAATAAAACTTAAAACAAATACATAATAAAACCAAAACATATCAAAATTATATTCATTGGATAGCTCGTCTCAGGACTACCTAATTCTAGTTAGGTCAGGAAATCTCCACCATTTTCATGTTCAAATCGACTTTTGAAGTGAAAAAATAGATTTTTTTTGTATCTAAGGAGCGTATCGAGGTTAAGGGGGTTCGATGAAACCCCAGGGTTCACTCTCAAAACTAAGGTTTGCTCTAACCCCTGTTCGTTTAACCACCCCACATAGTGCATATCATGTGGTTTTAGGAAACTAGGAAGTAATTCGCTTGAACCCTTGTTCGACTGAACCCCTTATGGGTTCATTCAAACCAGTAGGTTTGTATGAACCCCCAAAATCATTTTTTTTCCTTGGGGTCATTTTTTGTGAGTTTTCTTCCTCACTTGAATTGTAAACCACTATTGCAGCTTCACCCAGCATGAAAAGATAGAATTGTTGAAAGGGTATGTGAGCTCAGAGGACTAATTGGCCCTAAAATGGAGACAATGCTTAGTGCATTGAAGGAAGCACCACCGGATGGATGGTTGTCAAGCATCCGTGAAAATATTGAGTCAGAGATGCAAACTCACTTATGTGGTCACATGACTATTTTGGAGAGTCTCAAAAAGGGTTGGGACACTATTTTAAACCTGTTGAAAAAACAATTTTGTAGACATATTCCAATCCATGTAAGTTAGAAAATCATTTTGTACATAGAAATTTTGTATGATTTTTGGTATGCGAATTCCCACCTTTTCCTTTGATGTCAAAAGGGGGGTGTGGGGAAGTGAAAAATTTCATATTCATCTTAGGGGGAGTTGTGATTAATTTTTTTTGTTAAGTTTTAAGGATTGCAATGTATTCATGTTGGTACTGATTCCGACACTTAGTCATTTTTCACTAAGTGTTTCCATCGATTCCAAATGGGGAGATTGTTGGCAAGAGACAATGCACAAGTCATTTATGTTGTCATTGATGGAAACCCTAGTCGAAAGACTCATATCCACATCAAGATTTTGCTTACACTAGAAGCTCTCTCAAATTGATGATATGTGAAGAAAACAGTAGCATTTGATAGAAAAAGCCAACAGTGGTGATTGTGCTGTTGTAGATATTCATGAATAATTTTTTAAGGTGTTTTGTATTCAAGACATGTCTTGGGTCCTCACTATGTTTTGTCTGACGTTTTTTGACTCACATTGATATTTTTTTATGGATTGGGCCAACAATTTGTACATGTTTCATATTTTATTAAAGTTGACATGTAGTTGATGTAATCTCTAGTTGCGGATATATATAATCGATTATTCATATCATTTTGATATATGATACGATGTGATGTGAAAGTTAGAATGATTATAGATTGATTGTGCTAGCTTCACTTGGCGAGAACAAAATATTGGTGATTCAAATTAAAGCGGATAGAGTTTCAAGAGCAAAATTAGATAGAATGTGAAGAATGCAGTCAATTTTCTTAACCGGAACTATAATTTGGCATTAGTAGATACTATCTCATAGTTCATCTACTCCAGTTGTCTATGTAATCTGAATGTGACTGTAAGAAAATGAGTCTTCTTTTGGAAAGTAAGCCTTTTGTATTTGTGAAGTGTGCTCTAGGTAGTGTTCTTGAATGTATGTGCATTCCCGAACACTTATTTTGAGTATACTAATCATATATTGTGGATTAATCTCCACCGTGGTTTTTCCCCTAATAGTTTTTCCATGTATTGTGGTATGGTGTTGTGATTGATTTCCTTGTGTTCTTGCATCTTTCTTTTGGTTCAATGCTATAAATGGTTTAAAGATCAAGTTAATAAAGTAAAATTTTGTAGAACACTGATTCACCCCCCCTCTCAATGTTCCTTGATTCCAACATATTTTAATCTAACATTTAAATAAAATTACATTAAATCAAATAAATTAATTAATTAACCATTTAACTAAATTAATTAATTCCCAAACAAAACAACAACACAATGATGGGTGACAACACAGATAATCGTCCCATAAGGGAATGATGGCCAAAGAAGGACCTAATATTATCTCTTAAACAACATATTTCCATTGGGTTAGGGCGTGCTCAATCCCAAAAAGCAGGTGGAGGCGATGCCTGGTACCTGCAAACTACATCAAACAACACTATTAAACATATTTGCATATACCAACAATCACACCATGAAAGAGAGTTGCAACATTGTAGGGTACTCATGAGTGAGTTATGCTACACCATCTCCTTCATCTAGACTAACATATAGTACTACATCATAAAAAACATTAGATACATCATCATAAACACACTAATGCTCTGAAACAGTATAAAACCATAACACACATAATGTATATCATAATGTCGCCACACAACCATAATTAGATGATCACAATGTATCTAATGTATCATCAACACAATATAAAACCAACTTATTCTGAGTGTCATAACTAAAATAAAATAGCATAGTATCAAAAACAACTATCCCCCAAACAAAAACAACTAAAACAAAGTGCAGCATTTGGAGGGACACTACATCCTCCCCCCTAGGATGAGGCTTACTCTGGAAGCCTGAAAATAGATATGGATAAAGCTCTCTCATGTATGTCACATCCTCTAAGTAGGTAATGCCTCATCACTAGGATCCCACTAGACCCTCACTTGATCAACATCTTGACCCCTGAGGGTGAGTCTTTGGTGCTAAAGAATGCCCACGAGCTCCAAAGCCAGCTGCCTATCCTCTACCTATAATGAATTCCAATCGACCACATGTGAAATATCAGGATGATAAGGCCTAAGAACATATAAATGGAATACATCATTAATGCATGACAAACTAGGTGGTAAAGCAATTCAATACACTACAAGACCAATCCTTTCTAGAATCTCAAACGGTCCAATAAAATGAGGCGTGAGCTTAGAGCCTTTTCCATAATAGATTGGACTCTTTCACAGATGCACCTAAAGAAATACCCTATTGCCAACTAAAAACTGATGATCCACTCTATGTGCATTGGCATACTTCTTTTACTTGTCCTGCACTGCCACCAAATATTCTCTAATGTGATCAACCTATTTCTCCATATCCTAAAGCATCTCAGGTCCAAGTAGAACTCTATCCTTAAGTTGATCCCAACTCAATGAAGTCTAACAAGGATGTCCATACAATTCCTAAAAAGGAGGCATACCTATGGAAGTATGATACCCATTATTATAGGAAAACTCCACTAAGTAAAGATAATCTTCCCATCATGACTGTTGATCCAAAACATACATCCTGAGCATATCCTCAAGAATTTGATTGACTGTCTTGGTCTAACCATCAATCTCAGGGTGATAAGTTGAACTGAAGTTCAACTGAGTACCTAAAGCATGTTGTAATGATGTCCATAATATTGATGTAAACACAGGATCTCTATCTAAAATTATTTTGCAAGGAATTTCATGCAACCGAACAACATCCTCCATGAAAATCTTGGCCATAAAAGAGGCATTATAGGAAGAAAAAACTAGAGAAAAATGTGCTACCTTAGTCATCCTGTCAATAGTAACCATAATAGAATCATGTCAATGAGATGACATAGGTAAACCAACAATGAAGTCCACAGATATGATTTCCCACTTCTATTCAAGAACAAGATGTGGTTGCGACAATCTTGTGGGATGTTGGTGCTCAACCTTAACTCTTTGGCACTCAAGACATCTCAAAACAAAATCAACGATACCACGCTTCATTCCTGGCCAAAAGTATAATTATCGAAGATCTATATGCATCTTCTTAACACTAGGATGAGCTAAAAAGGGCATTCGATGTGCCTTTTACAAAATCAGAGTGTAAAGACCTTTTGTATGTGGTACATAGATATGACCCAAATGTCGCATCAATCCATCTAACTCAAGAGTATATCCTATGAATCTACCCTCCAAGGTTCTACCTAATCCTAACTCTACCTTCACCTTTGGATACAGTCTATCTATAGGAAGTGCTACTAAAATTTGGCTCCTCAAATCAACTCCAAGAGTCATGGAAAAAACCTAATGCCTTCATTGACTAAGAGCCTCAACCACTAGGTTCTCCTTCCCTTGAATATATTTCACCTTAGACTCATACTCACATAAGAACTCCATCCACCATCTATGTCTAACATTCAAATTAGGCTATGTGAAAACATACTGCAAACTACGGTGATCAATGTGAAGTTTAAAATCCAGTGCCCCAACAAGAAATGTCTCCACCAAACAAAAGCATGTAGAACTGCAACTAGCTCCAAATCATGAGTAGGATAATTCAATTCATGATCCTGAGTTTTCAAGACTCATAAGAGATCACACATCCATCCTGCATCAACATGACTCCTAATCCCTCCAAGGATGCATTAGTGCAAACAAAAAAGTCCTTAGTAGGATTATCAACGACTAAGATAGGCACACTAGTCAACTTTTCCTTAAGTGTCTAAAAAGCTGACTAACACTGTTCTAACCAAATGGATTTCTTCCCTTTCCTCTAAAGAGAAGTAATGGGGTGATCAATCCTTGAAAACCCTTGAATAAATTGTCTATAATACCCGACAAGACCCATAAAATTGTGAACCTCAGATACATTGGTAGGCACGAGCCAATCAATGATGGCTTGGATCTTTGAAGGATCCACAACAATACCCTCTCCAGAGATAGCATGACCAAGGTTTTTCACCTCTATCTCAAAGAACTCACACTTCGCCAAATTTGCATACAAATGATTCTCTCTCAAGCACTGCAATACTTGTCTCATATGCTCTCCATGCTCCTTCATATCTCTCAAATAGATCAAAATATCATCAAGAAACATGAGAACAAAATGATCAAGGTATGTGAAAAAAAAACCATTCATCAAACACATGAAAATGAATGGTGCATTCCTTAACTCGAATGGTACTATTGTGAACTCATAGTGCTCGTAACAAGTTTGAAATGTCATTTTATGAATGTCTTCATCTAAAATGCACAACTAATGGTAACCTAATTTCAAATCAATTTTAGAAAACACCTTATCTCCCTTGATCTGATCAAAGAGATCATCGATTTTGGGTAAGTGATATTGATTCTTTACCATCACTTTGTTCAATTGACGATAATCGATACACAATCTAAGAGATCTATCCTTCTCCTTCACAAAGATGACAAGTGCTCCCCAAGGAGAAATGCTTGAAGGAGAAAACCTTTAGCCAAAAGTTCCTCCAACTACAAATGAATCTCTTCCAATTCATATGTGGTCATTCTATATGGAGTTCAAGATATAGGCTTTGCTCCAAGAACTAGGTCAATTCTGAAATCTATGTCACGTTTCGGTGGCATACGAAGAATATCACTAGGAAAATCATTTGTGAATTCCCCAAGAATAGGGTAATCATCAAGAGATACCTCTCTACTAGATTCCCTACCTCTAAGTCATTAACTGTTGCTACAAACAGCTATCAACCCTGATGAAGGAATCTCCTCAACTGCATAGTTGATATAATCTGCAAGGAGATGGGTCTCTGCATGCAAAATATTTCAACTTCTATACTAGAATCATCTAATCAATGTACTTTCTTTTTTTGACAATCGAGCATTGCATAATGGAATCCCAACCAATCCATACCCAAAACAATGTCATAAGAACCAAGTGGTGTAACACAAAGATCTACTAAGGTAGATAGCAGTCTAATCCTTACTCCATAATTGCGAACAATGGATTCTACTGCTACCTTCGCTCCAAAGACCCATTCTACCTACCACCTATCACCTTGCTTTACTACCATGAGTCCACATCAATCAACAATAGATGGAGAAATAAATGAGTCAGAAGCTCCATAATCAAAAAGCCTAGAAGCATTAGTACCCTATAACTAACCTGAAGTCTCAACCACAGTATTTTGATGATCTACCTAATAGTTATCTACCATAGCAAAGACTCTATGTGAATGACCTGCATCTCCAACTACCAGCTCTGAAGCTGTTAGTCGCTAACCATATCCTGATGTATCTCTCATAGGGCACTGCCTAGCAATGTGACTCAGTTGACCACATGAAAAGCAACCAATACCTCTGCCAAAACCTCTACCACCTAAAGGTGCACTAGACTATTAGAAACTACCTCTGCTAATCATAGAATGTGCACTCTATACTAATTGTGCTTATTATGCCACCAATTATGGTTCTTCCCTGAATGTGAATTGTTACCTGCTAATCTTGAGGATTCTTATTTCTTGGTGGGTAATGTTGTTGTTGTTGCTATCCACCCTTAGCAGGTGCCTATTGGTTTCAAGAGGAACCCCCTATCTAAGTCTAGCCACCATGCGAACCAAAACCTGTCGAAGGTGCACTACCTATCTAGACACTTGTATGTCCACCCAAAGCCATAGTCAAGTTCTCCTCCACAAGACGTTCCCTCTCCATAGCTACCTCCATAGTCTTCAGCTTCAAGACTCAGAATCCTTCACTGATATGGGCATTCAAGCCCCTAATGAAGAGTCACACCAACATAGCCTCGTCATCCACAATATTGGCATATTGTTTGAGCTCATAGAACCTACGCTCAAATTGCTCAAATGTCATGTCCATCTACTACAAATCATGGAACTCATCTGTACGGTGTTGTCTCCATAGTTCTGACAAGAAACATGCTCTAAATCTCTCCAAAAACATGTCCCATGAAACTAATACAATCTCCCAATGAAGTTTTTGCTCCTCCAATTTCCACCATATAGAGTTGAATCCTCTAAGATGCATAATGGTGCATCTAGCTCTAGTGTTTATACCATATGGATGCATCGTAAAACACCATCCCAAGTCTATTAGCCAAGTTTCCACCTCCAAACCACCACCAATACCGTTGAATGTGGGAGGGAATACCCTCAATAAATCTCTCATGTGCCTTGTAGAAATGACATCCTGCTCCATAGTCTTAATAGCCCTCCTAGGTGATCTATCTCTCTTTATCCACCTCCTATCTAGCCTCCTGTCTAGGACCAAGTCAAGCAAGAACCTCCTCCAATAAGGGATGCAATTGTGCTCCTCCAAACTCTAGCTATGCAGGATTCAAATCCTTGCTCACTTAATCCATTTGAGGACCCTATTGATGTGCATGATCACTTCCATGTGAACTCTGAGAGGGATTTTCTTGGCGGTTAGCCCCATGGCCACCACCTCATCCACAACCATGACCCCTACCTCATAATCTAGGCATCATCCTACACAAAATCAAGGACAAGTCTCAGTTACAAGACGCAAAATACAATAAGAAAACAAAAACTATAGAGTCTAACATCTAGGACAACCTAATGGGCTCACAAATATCTAGAGTACCTAGTATTAGAACCTTGTGCTCTGATACCAAGTTGTAATGCCCTGCCAAGGAACCTAGAGAACAACACAAAAAGTAACAAGATAACTGAACAAAAAAAATTCAAAAAGAAATTTGATTACAACAAGAGTACAAAGAAATAATAACACATATGTTCTCAGGGTTCCATGACAACGCTACTTAAATATTCACAAGAAAAAGCATCACATTACTAAACCACAAGACATAAAGCATAAGGATAAATCACATTAATAATGAATGATTCAATCACACAATCATAATGTAGATAAGTTACATATCCAAGTTACATCAAGTGAGATTATGAAAAATCTTGCATCAACATATAACATTACAATAAGTTCACTCATTCAATCAAGAGTGTACAGTATAGATGAAGATCATAACACATCTATCAACCTCGTTCATGAGCACGCTCAACATCCAACTTCATGAACCAAGTAGAATCAAGAACTTGTCACAAGTACAATATTATCCAAGTACAACAACACCTATAAGGGAACCCAATACAAGAAAATCATGTTCCTCCTAACTGCATGGTACCCTAAGGTCCACTCCCTAAGTGCTAGGAGATAATATCAAGTCCACAAAGATAGACAAACATGAAGACAAAACATAACATTTCCATGGCTTGATGAATACATCACGACATAACGATGTCCCAAATAATATAATAACAAGCAAAGCTCCTAGAGGCAAGTACATACTAAGGGGGTAACTCTACACAAGAGACCACATAACAAGCATAAGGAAAAGAGTGTCAGCACATAGTTTATTATAGGTTACCCTGGTGAATCTTCCTAGATTACCGGCCCTCATACTAAGTTACCCTGGCAATCTCTATTGATTCTTGACCCCTAAACAAACTCAAGTGGAATTGAACTACCTTTCAAGAAGATAAAGTAGACGATCATTCCATTCTAGGCCATCTCAACCTAACCTTAATCTATGCAAGAACTAAGGTGTTAGGCGAGGCATTAAATTTATCTAAATTATTTAGTGAACACTACCCAACCCCTAGTACATTTAATTAGGTTTTCACTGAATTATAAACTCACAATAAGTTACCCTGGTTACCTCTTAGGGTTTTGGCCCCTATCAAAATCCACTCTTCCTTTAACAAGAATCATTTTACATATTAAGCTAAAATAAAACCATCATGCACAAACAAACTGAATCATGTTCACAACTCAAACATGACTTAAAACATTTTAGTTCCAATCACCACATAGATAACAAATAAAAAGTGCATGGCTAGTTTCACAATAATTTATATCAAATGAAAGTTACATGACTCAAATAGATTAATCAATTCATTCAAAGAGTTCCCTAGCCTTTCGAAACTAAGAATACCATAACACAAACCAAATAATCTCACTTTGATAATTTCTAACACTTAATCCCACAAAATCTTTCTTTGACACTAATCAATAAGTTAAAGGAATAGTTCAAAGCAATAATCCATTAGTTCATGATTTATAAGCCATCTTCTTTTAAGCAATTTTTTTAAAGAATTAACTATATTAATTTAAAAGGAAAAAATGGCCACTCTTATCAATAAAAATAAACTAAATATAAATAGAGACATTCAAATTTCATATAAGCATTTATAGTACATATAAATGTTTATTTAATCCCAAAGAAACTAAATAAACTAAAATTTCTACAAACGTATTTGAAAATACACATCCACAATATTAATTTATTAAATCAAAACTTAATCTAATTTATACTTTAATAAAATATAAGAAACTAACACCTACTGCTGTACATGCACATCAGGGGGTTATGCACCATGTAAAACAGTATCTAATTAAGCATTCTAAGCTTCAGCAAAATAAATCAAACCCCAATCAAGGTAATTAAGTGAGAATCAGGCACCAAAGACATTCCAACGATCTGATAGTCATAAGTCAACTAAGAGATTAACGCTAGCATCACCTAATATAACTTTGAAGGAAAATAAATGAAAACACAGTGACAATGCAAGCCGCACCTAGAACTTGCGTGGCAAAGAATGAGGGAATTGTGAGTAAATTGGTTGTAGTCCTTCAATACGTCGATGCACAAAAGCTATAGGAGATTAACTAAAACTCAAGATAATGTAAATGATGGAGAACTAGACATGTATGGAAATTCTACATCTAATACTCAGGGGTCAACTAAGGAGATCATCATCGACAACATCAAACAGAATTTGCAAGACAAACACAAGACTCGAAAGTAAAGTGGAGATGCCATTGACAGGTTTACATTTTTTTATGGGAACAAAAGTAGATTAAAGTAAGAAATTCACATAGTACAAACTAAGCTTGGTTCACACCAAGCAGCCAAGAAGATGACCACAACCAGATCGATATGAAAAGAACATAATAAAAGCCAAGAAACTAGTTGGAAAGGTCGTACCACCACATAAAGAGGACTTAAAGATATCAAGAACTACTTGAAATAAATATAAACTTCAGATTCCTGTGGAGGGCGTTGTTTAATAGAGAAATGGAATTAAAATGTTTTTCACATAATATAGATATTAATAGTCACAAATACACAAATTGGAAGGCATTGGATAGTAGTAATATAAAACCTCAATTGAAAACCCACATTAAACATAATATGTAATTCAAGAAAATTCGTCTCCCATTTTGAAGAACATTATAATAGATCATGTAAAAAAAATTATATGATAAGTTTGCAGAATATAACTATATTCTTCTGAATTTTCTTTATCATTGTTTTGCTAAGTTTTATTTTTAATTTGAAAGCTTCACTAATTGTTTCCTTATTGAATGTGTAGGTTTGGATGAGTTTATTTTTCCATAGGAAAGCATAACTTTTTTTCGAGAGCAAACAAAATTCAAGCATAATTTTCAGAAATTTTAATCCTTAAGATTCAAATCAAATAAAAAGAAAGAACCTGTTAAATCCCGCTTGCTCAATCAAAGATTCGAAGGAGAAGAATTATGGATTTCCAACTAACCTTGAATATCTTGATCTTCAAACCAATCCACAAACAAATCACAAAAATCCTTCCAATTTTCCTTTTCATAGAGCTTTTGAAAACAAAATACGGTGAAGAAATTTTTCCTAAAAAATTGTCATGCAAGAAGCTTCCCTGAAAATTTTTCGTGAATGATATTTGCATAACCAAAGATTTTAATTCATTTTCAATTAACTCAAAGTCACAAAACTTAACTGACAATTAGCATGCAATCAAGATTGATCAATTAGTTCCAACTTAAACAATTTACTCAGATCACAATTTCTAACTCCAAATCAATATTTATAACATGTTGAAAACAAACTCTTTTAAAATATATAATTCTCAAACATTTATTTAATTTTGCACATTAAAATTAACAAATACATTAAATAAATATTATGTTTAATTCAATTTAATAAATCAAATTAATCAAACCTTTCCAACAATAATTTCCAATTTGATAATTAAATTAATTAAACACATCTATTTTAATTTAATAAATCTTGAACCATAATCATCATTATTTTAATCTAACATTTAAATAAAATTACATTAAATGAAATAAATTAAATAATTAGCCATTTAACTAAATTAGTTAATTCCCAAACAAAACAAAACAACAGACTTAAGAACAACACAATGATAGGTGACAACATAGATAATTGTCCTATAAGGGAACGATGGCCAAAGAAGGACCTGACATTATCTCCAAAACAACATATTTCCATTGGGTTAGGGCATGCTCAGACCTGACAAGTAGGTGGAGGCGATGCCCGATACCTACAAACTGCATCAAACAATACCGTTAAACATATTTAAATATACCAACAATCACACTTTGAAAGAGAGTCACAGCATAGTAGGGTACTCACAAGTGAGTTATGGTACACTATCTCCTTCACACAGACTAACATACAGTACTACATCATAAACAACATCAAATACATTATCATAAACACACTAATGCACTAAAACAACATAAAACCATAACACACATAATTTATATCATAATGTTGCCACACAACCATAATCAAATGATCACAATGTATCATGTATCATCAAAACAATATAAAACCAGCATAGTCTGAGTGTCATAACTGAAATAAAGTACCATAGTATCAAAAAAAACTAAAACAACTATCCACCAAACAAAAACACTATAAAGAAGTGCAACATCTAGAAGGACACTACATAGTTGATGTACCTACACCTTCTGTGATTCATTGCCCAAAGTCATTGATTAAGACTCCTATCATTCTTGTTTAGCAAGACCATTCATCTTGTGTTGATGATTCATTGAGCACATCCAACATTTGATTACTCACCACCAATATCTCATTGTCTTCCTGATTCGGATTCTTATTTGTCAGGCATTGGTTCAGTGTTCACATTTCTGACTTGGAAGACACATTTGAGGGTATATCCCTTCTATTTGATGATAGTTGTGGTACAACTGTTGTCACTCCATTTCAGCCTCTGGCGAATGTTTAGCATCATTTTCCAATGGTACCTTGTTTGTCACCTTTTGTTGTGATTGGGCATGTTCCGGATTGGTTCATGGCATCATCTTCCAAGGTCTTGGTGACACATGAGCAGATTTGAGAGACACCATCATACATTTTCATGCTTCTTTATTTCAATTCCTATCTAGAATGGGAAGCATACCTACATTTGTATTTGGTTTTGTTTCTTCTGAAAGGGAGACAAGTTTTTTGTCGACACTAGATCATGTTTTTTCTTCAGGCACTTACCATTTTTGCATGTGATTACACATTGTGTGGGGGCTATATAGTCTCTCTCTTTCCCTCTTATGGGAGGTTTGTTGATTGTATATACATGATGTATGTATTCCTTGGGGGGTGTGATTGATTCCTCCATCCATGCATCATTTTTGTTTTCTTTTCTCTCTTTTGGAGAGGGGTTTTTTCCCATAGGTTTTTTCTCCTTTTCTTCAGTTGTGAGAGATTTCTTTTGTAGTTGTAATGGCACCTAACATGGTTGTGTGTTGGGGACCCATACTCACACAATGCTTTGCATAATAATTCTACCCAAGTTGAACTTAAGGGGGTGTTAGAGTAAATTACATTTACCGTCTTAAGTTTTAACTTAGGGACATTGCATTTAGAATAGTTATGCATTTAATTATTTTCGGGTAGTTTTTCCGGTGCTGGGAAGTTTCTCACCTGTCATTTATTTCATGGCTTTAAAAACCTGTACCATATGTAGATTATTCATCTCATTCTATTCACTCCTTATTTGGTGAAATGGCAGTGTGTTGTTCCTATCATTCTTTGTGAATGTTTTCATTGTTGATATTTCTTGCCATTCACTCTAACACATACTCTCCTCGTCCCGGAGGTACCTTTGTTCTAAAATAAAAATATATTCCTTTCCTAATTTTTATTAAACATATATTGATAATAAAGATTAGCAGAAGTTCGCGATCACCCTACCTCCTCATCCATGTTCAACACCTTAATGGATGGCACCACCCCTTTCATTTACCATCCCAAATTTCTCTTCTTCCTCATGTAACGGGAGAGCATGTTTTAATATAAGGAACATCAACTCTAATTATATATTAGAGTTTTATCATAGAGATCAAAACATAACAACTAAGAGTTATATTCACCAAAATACACTAGATCAATAAGAAATACAATACTGATGGTTTTATAGTATTCCCAACAAAATCTCTAGTTACTACTACACTCATGTTGGTCCGAAAAGGTACCAATAGGAAGATCAACCATATTTTCATATAACGGCCATGGAAGGGTCACCAAAAAATTAGATTCACATAGATCAGGAGCCACGCATGAAATTCATGATTACGGAGTATAACAACACCACCAAGTTCACTAAAATAGAATTGGGAAATTACTCCCCCTTTGCTTATCAAGAAGAAGTGGAGCCTTAAGAAGAAGAAATGGCCACAAAACTACTCTTAGTGCAATGCAATTCCCTAGCTAACCTGGCCCAAGCACCTCAAAGTATAGAAATGTTGGTGGAATCAGATGATGAGCCTTATGAAGATAGTGACTTGGGACTGCTAGATAGTTTCCAAGATTTCATGGAGAAGTGTGTAGAAGACCAACTCAGCCTAGGTTCCCAAATGAATTTTCAAGAGCTCTTGTTGCTGAATTGGTGCAGTTCATAATGTTCCCACTATGAGTTCGAGTGTTGTCTATGGAAAAAACAGTAGAACGGGTCTAGGGATTAGCCACTCCTCAAAAGGAAATGCCAAAGGAGATACTACCAGGACAACCTGTGTCAGTCACATCAAATCAACTTCCTCCAAAGGTCGCATAGGAAAACACTAAGCCAAAAGGAAATGGAAGCATCATTGGACTTGGTGTCAAGGAGCCTTCCAAGTTTTGGATGCTTTACTTCAATGGATCCATGTCAAAATAGGGATCTAGCGCTGGGTTCAAACTTATCAGCCCAACAGGTAAGACCTATCTTGCTACCCATAGATTGCAGTTTTATTGCACCAATAATGTAGCTGAGTATGAAGCTCTAGTTCATGGTCTTCTTATGACTTTGAGGGAGAACGTCAAGATGATGCAAGTTTTAGTGATTTTGAGTTGGTAGTCAAGCAAGTTAGAAAGTTGTATTCCTATCAAAGAAGACTATCCAACTATAGGCATAGAGTTTGGGATCTTTTAGAAGGTTTAGATGCTTTTAATAATTAGTTGTTCCACACTCTCAGAATCGTATAGTTGATGCTTTGGCTCAAGCAGCCAACACTGCAACCCCAGTCCCTATCTGGTCTCAAATGATTCATTTGAGTTGACATCCACCCCATTTATCCCAGATAATGTCACTCACTTCCAAGTATTTAATGACAACAAACATATCCTTGAGTTCATCATGAGCTCTGATGTGTTTTCCACGCAAATAATAGATGAGGTTGATCCAGAAGAAGCTGAATTAGATATAGGAGTTATTAACCTCAAGACCAACACGATTCCTAGAGGTATGGTTCAACTAGAGCGTATATTTGATCTAGATCAGATTAGAGAACAAGACCAACAAGAAAAGAAGGAATCCATTAACAATCAATGCGACGTCCACAACCTTAGAACAATCAAGGAAATAAAAAATGTTTTATTGGCAAGGTGTCTACTAGAAAGAAATCAGAAGGACTTGATGCTCTTCAAAAAGTACACATGTAAATTACTTTCAACCAGAATAATCTTCTAGTTAGACACTCTACATGGGTGGAAAACTTAGTTCTAGGTAGGAAAAGGAGTAGAGAAATTAGATTGTGTGTGGACTTCTGCAATCTAAATAGAGCCTCAGAGAAGGCCAATTATCTAGTGCCATCATTGGATGAGATACTGTAGATTGTCAATGGTTCACAAATGATGTTCTTCCTTGATGGATATTTTAGAAACAATAAAATGATGGTATAGTATGACAACCTCCATAAGACAACATTCCCACCAAGTGGGGGACCTTTTCTTATTGAAAAATTCCATTTGGGCCCATCAATGTCGACACAACCTTTCAACGTCCCATGGACATCGCCTTTAAAGATCTAAGTGGAAGGTGCTTTATCATCTACATGGATGATTTGACTATGTTTTCAAAGAAATGGAGTGACCATGTCTCTGATTTATACAAAGTATTTCAAAGGTGTCAGAAGTTTGGATTTTCCCTTAATCCTAAAAAGTGCATCTTTGGAGTAACATAAGGGAAACTACTTATTCATGTTATCTCAGAACGGGGCATCTCCATTGATCCTGAGCATGTCCAATCTTTGCTGAAAATTTAGCTGCTAGGTAGCAAGAAAGAACTCAAATATTTCTTTGAAAAGATCAACTTTGTGTGAAAGTTCATTATAGGATTTGTTCAAATCATCAAGCCACTCAATGCATGTTAAAGAAAGATGCAAAGATCGAGTGAAACCTAGAGGAAAAGTAGGCCTTTTAAGAAATTAAGCAAGCAATTGTTGAAGCACCAGTGCTAGTTAGTCTAGACTATCTAAAGCATTTCTACATTTATTCGTTCACTTCGGACCATTCATGTGCCAACATTTTGACCTAGAAAGACAATGAGGGAAATGAGCACCCGATTTCCTTCATGAGTGCCCCCTTGAAAGATGCTGAGCTAAGATAACACAATGTGGAAAAACAAGTGTATTCCCTTGTTAGAGGAGTGAAGAATTTTAGGCATTACATCTTACACAATAAGGTGTTTTCCATAGTTCCTGATCCAACAATGAAGACACTGCTTATGAAAAATGAGTTGGGAAAATGAAGGGAAAAGTGGGTCACATTGCTATAGGAATATGGCATGGAGATCCAACCCATGAAGTTGGTCAAGGGACAAGCACTTACCAAAATGATAGCTCAAGTAGTAGCCAAAACATGACCTAAGCTTATAGTACAATAGTATCAACTTGAAGATGTTTCCCCAGGGGAGTGGTACGACGACATAGTACTATTTGTTGAATCACAAGTGTCCACTCCACTTGCAAGGAGTTCAAAAGCGTGCCCTCAAGCTAAAGAGTGGTAGCTACATGCTGTAAGGATCCATTTATATTAGAGGAATCATGAAGGCGTTTACTTGAGATGCCTTGGCAACAAAGAACTTAACTAAGTCATGAAGGAATTTCACAACAGATTCAACACCGTTAATGGATCAGGCCCTTTGACTACTCATCAGATCTTGAGAGTAGGTCACTATTGCCCAAAAGTCTTCAAGGATGCTCACAGCCATGTTCGTACGTGCCACATCTACCAGACTACTGCAACTAGAGAGAAAAATGTTGCTATCTTGTTGCAACCAGTTGTAGAGTTGAGGCCATTTGCACAATGGGATCTCAACTTCATTGATCCGGTAAGCCCACCATCATCTGCAGGACATAGGTACATTCTAACTACTTATTATTGCACTTGATGGACAAAAGAAATTGGATGTAGGCAATGCACAATAGAGGTAGTTAAAATTTTTCTTGAGAGTTTTATTTTAAATCATTTTGGCTATCCTTATGCATTAGTGTGTGACAATGGCCTTGAATTTTCTTCACTCAAGTTTTCCAACTGGGCTTTTGATTACAAAATTTCCCTAAAGTTTTTGTCTAACTATTATCCCTATGGAAATGGCCTAGCAAAATCCACAAACAAGAATCTGATCATCGTGATTAATAAATTGCTTGACAGGAATCCCAAGGACTGGCACACCCAGCTTTGGTTCGCCCTTTGGGCAAATCACACCCGCCATAAGGATGCCCTTGGTGACTCCCCATTCTATCTTGTTTATAGCCTAGAGCCTGTATTTCCAATTGACTTGAAGATTCCCACCCTCCAATTTATCAATGAATTTTATGAAGGAGGAGATCATAGAGAAGCTCGCTTAACTAAGCTACTGCATCTAGAAGAAGTGCATGACTGTGCAATAGAAAAAATTTCCATACACCAGGGCATACTTAAGAGAAGGTTTGACTGTCGAGCCAAAATCAAGGCCTTTAGAATTGTAGACCTAGTCTTGTGCTGGGACAAAGCCCATGAAAAGAAAGGGAGACATAACAAATTCTATAAGCTTTGGCTTGGCCCCTTTCAAATTGCTGAAATCCTAGGAGACAATGCTTTCCGTTTGAAGACCCTAACTAGTGAGGATGTCCCATTGCCCATCAATGAGCAACACTTAAAGCATTACTTCCAAGTCTGAGCTCTTCTAGAGCTATTCCTATAAATACTTGTACATTGGTTAGAGTAGGTCATTTTTGGTTTTCCTTCATTTTTCTATCTTGTGTTGTTGCATTTTGCTCGCTTCCTGACTACTCTATTTTCACGAGGCTGTTCTTTGTTTCTGCTACGGTGGCCATGTTCATTCAATAAATGGTTCACTTTGTTGTACATCTTTAGTCTTCTTTAGCTAAATATTCATTTTTGACTATTGGTCCTCAATAGCTACCTAGGAATGACTTCCTCATTTGAACTCTTCTTTAGAACTTGATCCTTGGTTGAATCCTTTTACGTTTGTCTTAGATCTTGCACCAACACACATCTTAATTATTTTTGAAGAGCTGTACAATAGCTATTACGATGACTTGGTGAGTCAAAAATCTTAAGCCCGCTCTAGTGACCACTGTGGTTCCCAAACCCACATTAGGCTTAAATGCTTTCATGGTTGCGCAAAAGAAGCAAATGCTAAAATAAGTATTAAAAAAAAGAAAGAAAAGAGAACATGATGAAATAAAGAAATCATATGGGTGTGTGAATAACTCTATCAGGGCTATGGATGCCTAATTGGCAGTAGAGAAATATTTGTGGGGCCACAGTGACAACTCCACTAAGGCTATAGATGCATGACTAGTAGTGGGGCAATGTCCAAGGTTACTTTTGGAGTCAGATGATTTATGTAGCTTGCTCAATTGATTGATCACTGCTTGTCATGGTTTCTAAGGAAAGGAAATAAATTCACTAAACACACACTTCAAAGATTTTCTATAGTTTGATTTAGCTAAGGACCTTGTTCCCTTAGTTCACTTCTAGAATTCGGCCCTTACTCTACGAAACTAGAGATTTTGGGTTTAGAATGAGCCTTTATCCTCAGAACGCTTGAGAGTGTTCTTCAACAGAGTAGCCATTTGTTGTGCCCTTAGTACACTTGCCCCATTCGGAATGGGGACCCTCTTTTTCCTTTACCTTGCTAGGTCATTTTGTCACTACCTCATTTTGCATGCCCCTATTTAGTGTCTAAAATGGTCAGTGAACCCCAAAAGAGTCATATCAGGTTGGCCATGTTTCACCCCCCCTCAAATTTTCTAAGTCTTGTCTTTGTGGGAAGCCCCTTGGCAGTTTTCCTCTGCCTTTCATACCGGCATCCTTGGAGCTCTGTGGGTCTGCCCAAGTGGGTTTCCCCTAGCAGATTTCCCTATTACATTTGTCATGCTGAACAACCAAAGGACCTCGTCCTTCTGTGGATCGAGACCCGCCACCTTGGATTATTCTTCCCATCACGGTTTTCAATGATTAAGTCTAATGGACCATCCTTGAGACCCATCAAGTTTGCCTAGTCAGTTTTCCTCTCCCAGGTCTCTATCACTTGTTTGCCATTTCTAACAATCATTCACTGGCGATGTTCTGCTCATTGGGCCTCGGGCCCTTCTTCACTGGTGGTTTTCTACCGAACTTTTGAGATGCCTATCTGTCGATGGAATTTCAACTGACGGACATTGACATTCCCATGGATGTTTTCAAAATCAAACTCACCAACCTCTAGGTCTGTTGTATGAGCATTAATTGTTGGAATTTAATGCCTTAATTTCTATAAATAGCTAGGTTAGACTTGTCATTATCACTTTTTCAGTTGACCAAAGCGTATCAGAGTGATCCAAAGTTAGCTTTCATCACTGCTTTCAAGCCTGACAAGCTTCACGGCCAATTCAATGCATGTATTTTGTCCAAATTCATCAGGATCCTTAGGTTAGTTCGCCGCCCTATCCCATTTCATGTTTTCTCTTATTTCTTCCTAAAATGATAAATTTTAAAAAGAAAGAACTCAAGAACTAGATAGAGAAAATCACAGCACACAAAACCCACATGATGAAATCTAGAAAAACTTCACGAATCACCTACAAGATTAGCACAAAACCTCATCCCTCTTGTGTTTTTCTTGAGCCAGAGTGTTCACACTTTGTAGACCTACAACTTCCCATCACCGTCATTGACACTTGAAATAGAAGTAAAACTTGTACACAACGAACCTATCATTTGAGCATGCCACTACAGGAAGCTCCTATCCCCTTGCCACTAAAGGACTCAAAGTTATGCAGGTTCATCCCCATGGGATCCTGTCCCTAGGAAGCCGCCCATGATTCACCATTCCAAATGGATTTCCAGCCCCAACCTTTCGATGGCTAGACCTTGGCCCTTCAGTTTCCCTATGGTCAAAAGTAGCAAAATCTCAAGTCGATATATGACTCAAACTCCACCTCGCAGACTTCTGCCATCAGAATTTTGTCACCATTTCACTATTTTATGATGACATTCTGGCCTCATTCATCCATGGCATAACATTGAGTGAATAGTGATCAGGTCCCAAGTAGCCTTCGGGTCCCACCTCACGGACTTACATCTATGGGTTGTCATGCCAAACCCGCCATCCTTAATGACCACTATCATCTGGCAATCCTACCTCTAGGGCCTAACTCATTCATAGCCTCCAAAATGCAAAAACTAAAAATAAACCATTATGAGTCACCTCCATTTGACTTCCCCCTTTAGGACTTTGTCTCGTCTCAGCCATTATGAAGGAGAAAACTGCCCTTGTCCTTCCACTTCCCAGGGCTCGATCCTCTATTTGTCGATGAACTAGACTAAGTGAAAAAAAAGAAAACATGGAGGCTAAGCCCCTAGATAGACTTGATTCCTTGGGTGGCTCCCAGTGGACTTCCACATTCTATCTGTCATTCCAAACAATGATTATCAAACAGCTTTCTGCCTCCTCTAACTTGAATGCCTAAGAGACCAATGTGTGATGCTAACCACCCTTTGGACTCATAGGTCCCGCCCAATAGAACTTCACCCTCGGGATGCTAATCCACCAAGGAAGTTTCAAATGGCAAACACTAGATAGCCAAGCTCCTCCCTGGCTCTGACCACCTCAAAGATGATCAAAATGGCTCCTAATCTGAAACAAACTTTGACCCACGTGACAAAATGGCCTATTCTCCTTAGTGGGCCTAATGATTTGACCAAGTCCTAGGGCAGGTGGAAATTTGTGGGCTACCCTTCCCTATTTTTCCTTCTATAATAGCTATTCAGCCAGGGAAGTCCGACCCCTGGGGCCCAAACCATCCAAACTCCCTCCTATGAACTGCTAACGACAATTTGGGTTATATGTTAGATTTCTTGGATGTTGAATTATCCAATCTAACTCTATTTGCAGGGATTTTGATAATGTTTCATGCTTTCATTCCTGATTTTACTCACCTATCCTTTGTTTGTAGAATATATGGAATCAGGTGAAGGACCCTCAGGGGCAACCGTAGAGAAGGAAAAAGGCCACGGAAAAGAAGACAAGGACCAAATGAAGTATAAATTCTAAGGGGAACTCCTAAGATCCAGAGTCACCAAAAATTGGAATGAGGTCTTTGACACAAACATCAAAGACATAGACATCAACTAATTCAAGCAAAGGGTCAAGATCAACCCTACAACAAAGAATACAAGACTTATTAGAGGCAGTGGAATAGCTAAGGCTACAGGCTTCCCTCTTGCTTTGATTGCTCTTGAACTGGTGATGGCCTACCAAGAGGCCTATCAAGAGGAAACTCAAACCATAGTGGACAGGGATGGAAATATTTTAGCTAACATGGTTGATAGGGCAATAACAAATACTTTCCATATCCCTACCTTCGGGGAGATGGAACTACCAACCATAAGTAATGGAAAGGCTATGTGGGACGAAGATCCCCTTAAATGCAAAAGGGTTATTAATTAGTATTGGCTAAAAGAAAAGAGGGGTAGTGCTGCAAAGGTTCCCCAGGAGCTCTTTTGCAGTGACTTTTATGGAGACTACCATAATTTAGTGACCCTGCTGAGTAGAGTAATGGGCCTTACAATAAAGTCCTATTTCCAAGAATGGATGTTATACTTTATTGAAGAGATTCTATGTGGAGAGACCAAGTTCTACTAGGGAAAGATAATTAGTGGTTGCTTCCATGAGTAGTTTATGGTTGTTAGGAAGACCTCCAAATTCTACATGACATCCTATTTAGTCTAATCATTGGCCAAATAGAGGCAATATAGGGGCTTGTTCAGAGCTCCAGATGAGGAACCTAGTAGGGAGCTAAAGGTTTAAGACAAATACCCCTAGTTTTAGTACCAAAACTTCAAGAAGGATTACTACAAGGTTAATAATGATTTCATAGGTCATGTCATTAGACTGCTCAGGGTGACTTTGAGAGGTGAGTCTCCCACAATGCCAATGCTTTCCTAAAATATTTCTCCTTTTTGTTCATCCAATATTTTAATTTTACATACATTCATGCATAAGTCTTCTCAGAAAGACCAAACAAGCTATCCCAGTATCCTAATGACCAGATAATACTATTGGAGCTCTGTCGGCAGCTACGACATGTGCACACCTTCTTGAGCAACAAATATAAGGCACAAATTCCTTATCTCCTCTTCTTTGGCCAAGGGTTGTACAAACTCCATACTTCTTAGTGTGTCAAAAATTCATAGAAGGAATTGGCCAAATATCATTTAAGACTCCACACTGTCTGACCATGAATGGATCCCTATGGCAATATCAAGAAGATGCTTGGAATTGAATATGCCCATTTGCATAGCGTTGAGGATTTTTGGGCTAATTGTAAAGATGAAAATGAGGTGTTGATGAGGCATTATATGATGATGATTGCATACTTTGTAAAGAGGTTCAATTTGTTCCTAGTACTTGACCAAGTGGAATAAGCTAAAAGCACGGTCATGGATCCTTGGCATGATGCATTTGCTAATTTTCCACTACCACTGATTGATTGGGATGAGCAAGAGTTTGATGACCTCAACATCCTAACTAAGCCCATTGAAGCTAGAACAAAAGAGTGGATTGATGGGAAAGTTGCCTAATTAAAGAAAGAAGGGGTCAGTTTGACCTATGAGGGGCTCAAAAATGAGCCAAGTGGAACAGATAGTAGGACAATTGCTGCCCCAACAAGAGAAACTTCAAAATCACCTCTAGTTACTAGATCAAGGAAAAGAAAAGAAACTGATGAGTAGTAACCTAATCCAAAGGTGTATGCAAGAAATTCCTCAAAAGGTGAATCTTCCAAGAATCATAAGGGTTCAAGTAGTGTCATAGAGATTCTTGTTATCCAAGAAGATCCAATCCATGAGGGAGAAGAAATGGAGGTTGAGCAACTGAAATCCCCACCTGCTTCCTCCACTGTTGTTGCTCCTCTACCTGCTTCTGATGTGCCGGTTGCTACTTCCCCACCCACAGTGCACATCTTTGTCCACCTTACTTATTCTCCACCTACTAGGCAAGTTGTAATGATTGACTCTTCCTCTGCCACCACTTTCTTTGGCTTCCATGTCTCCAACCACATCTCTCTCATTAGTCACAACAACAATTCCAATGCCTACACTCTTGCTTCTAGAGGAATTCTCTTGGCATATGTAGAAGATTCCTATAGAGCTTTCTGAGGCATTAATGAACCCATCTATTATGGATGCCTTGGCACGGATTCCTACCAATATCTCCACCTCCACACCTCCAACTAAACCACCCAAAATGAAAGCCATAATGGAAATATCCGAGGAGTTGGAGTGATGAGAGAGGGAATCCATGAAGGAATTAGAGGAAGAAGTGGACAAATACCATGAACATATAGAGCACCATCATTTACAAATTGATAAGGTAGTCCATGAAGGAGAGGAAAGAGAGTCCTCTGAGGGTGAGGAAGAGGAAAATTCCAACACCAAATATATTGTAGAAACCTTCGATGTAGATCTAGAAGAAGAGCTAGCTCGATAGTTAAAGGAAGTTGGAGAGAAAGTGGAAAGACCACCGCCCAAAGAAGAAAAATATTCTAGTGATAAAATGGAAGAAGACACTAAACTTCCAATTGGGGAGCAAGGATAGATCCCCAATCATGGTGAAAATATGCCTCTCTCAGAAGGGTAGGAAGAACAAGAAAAGAAAAACATGACGATGTGCCCCTTCAATGTGAGCAAGAGCAAAATAAAGAAGAAGATAAGCCTCAAGAAGAGTCTCAAACTAACAAGAGTCCCAAAATAGAGCAGCCCGAGGAACATGGGCATGAAGAAGAGAAGGAAGAAAAGGATGTTGAAGGGGAGAGCAGCCCCAAAGAACACATGCCCACCAAGTCCCCTGTGTTCATCCAAGACTCTAATGAAGAAGGAGGAACCAAAAGGATGGAATAGGAAGCTCCTAATGATAAAGAGATTTAAGTCATAGGGCGTGAAGAAGAATGTGATTGTGAACCACCCAAGGAAAAGTCTTAGATGCGTGAGTGGCTAGAAAAGAAACTAGAGAGGAAATTTCCTTCCCCAAGAGATCCAAGAGAAAGGTTAGAGGCCATCTTGGCTTGAGCTTAGATCAACACCAAGAAGGAGAAGAAGCCCAAAGTTAGATCCAAGCTAAAAATGGACTCTTCTGAATCTAGGACCATGTAGGTAGCCACACCAGTGGTGGGAGAAGAATGGATAAGTTACAACATCTTCACTATCAACTTGGGGAGAACCACCAAAGAGTAGAAAATAGATCACCTCCAGGAGTCCATTGCCATGGTGATACATCTCATATAGAAGGACAAGCTCTCCAAGGAGGAGCTAAAGGAACAACTGTATGATTTGATAACCTATAATCAGCAATGGTCATCAGTGGAATAGCTTCCCATAACATCCTCAGCTCCACTACAACTGTTGTCCAAAGAGAAAATTGACAAGCTTGATAAAAGGAAGAACTAGACTAAAACCACAGAAGATTGGTTCCATCAAGTCATGTATGCTAGAAACATGGACATCAGTCATGCATTCAGGACAAAAAATAAATTCTTGGAAGTCCAGAAATCCCTTGAAGGCAAAAGGAAGTTTTACATTGACTTCCCATGGATATATGAATCCACCTACCCAAAAAGTAAGGCCATCCTCAAGCTACCTCACAAAATATGGGAAGAAGACCTTGCATTGGCAGAGGACGATCACTGGCTAGTGGATATGTGGAAGTTGGACTTCAAACACAAGAAAGAGATATTGGAGCAAGTCATCTACAAAGTGGAGCCAGACATTGATTGGGCCAAGGAAATTAGGAAAAATTGTATTGAGTATTTGAAATTAATGACAAGCTCTGATGTGCCTACTATTGAGATCGATCTAGAAAAGGTGAAGCCTTATTTCCATAAGAAGATGGAAGATGGAATGTCGAGTGAGCTCATCCTGGATTTCATGAATTTTTCTACTCGGGCTTTCACCTAATCTGAACAAGTAAGAGATAATATAGCTAAGTGTGATGAAGATTGGGATACACTTATGGGCCGGTCTAAACAATGGAACTACCAGGTACTGCAATCCAATATAATGGAGATTGAGAAACTTCAGGTGCTAATCAACAAGTTTATAGAGTATGTCACTTTGAAGTAGGAGGGAAATCCAATCATCAATGACAAGCTCCTCACAAAATAGCTGCAACAAAGGGAAATCAGCTAGAAGACAAAATGTTATAGTGCTACCACAAGAGGACAAAATAGAGAAAAGATAAGGAATGTATTTTTTAAATTGTAATATATCTGGGGGTAGGTGAAACCCTAGTTTATAGTGAATCTTGCAAACACAATGAAAAATAATCTTTGCCATTCATTTTTCTTTGTGAACACTATAAATAGGGGGTCTCCTCTCATTTTCAAGAGAGAGATGAGTTGTTGTAAAGACATGTAGAAATTTTAATAGAAATTCATTGGCTTTGGTGGATTCTTGAGTTTCTTTGCATGTTACATGGTTCATCTCTCATAGTTATTTGATTTAGATAAATTTACATTGTTGTTTTAGTTGGTTTTAGATTGCTTTGATAGATTAGTAAATGCTATTCAATGGTTGTGAATAGTTTTGTTGTTTTGATGCCTTTCTTGTCCATATGTTTTACTGTTTGCTGATGCTGAATGGTTGTGTAAAATTAGTTTGGGCATAAACTAAAGTTGCTCCTAAACTTTTATCTTTTATTCATGCATGTTTATGGTGAATGAATGGTTGAACATTTGTAGTCCTTAGAATCCTGCATAAGTTTTATGATACTAGGAGTTAATCTGGTTAAGTGAAACTATGTTTTGAGGAAGCTATCCACAGTAGATCCCTCCATGATCACTATTCATTATAGAATTTCAAATCCAGGAACCCCTTCTCTTCCCTACCATTTTTCCTTTTTTTTAATAAGTGACCTATTCTAAGGTTCATTGCTCATTGTAAAGCCAAATCTTAAGATAAAACATGATTTTATGATTGTTGTTCAAACCTGCAACAAACTGCACTCTAACTTCCCATCTTAAGAACTCCATTTCAAGATTCATCTCACATCTAGCCCAAAATATGTAAGTCTGCCCTATGGTTACCAAAAAAATCACATCAAACATCAACTGAGGAATTCCAAGCACTATCAAGACCTGACATTAGAGACCTTGGGATAGTGTTCTGCAATTTGATTATGGAATATTGTCTTTCAAGAGAGGTGATGCACCTATGCATTATTTGTGTTCAGAAGTGCATAAAAAACAAATAAATAGAGTTGAGACACATACATACAGTTTGAAAGTTAAACAAGAAGTGTGGATGTGGTAAAATTAATTCATTAACCAAGATTAAATCAATTGAACCTGACACATGTTCTTGTTATCTTTTGTCTTATGGTCTTCCAAGCAAAAAATTAATCTTTTGGTTTGAACTACTCATAGGGTAAAGGAGTTTCTTCACTATCTTGGTCTTATAAACAAGGTCATTCTTAGGTTCATTTAGTATCAAATCAAATATTTCATCCATCCCAAACATCTATCATCTCCATCCCACAAACAAATTTTAGAACTTTGAAAAAAATCAAAATTCTAGACTTGGGTAAATCATCAAACACATTAAAATCACCTTGTTTAGTTAGGAGTGTGAGAATGCATCCTTTCTGATACCTATAGTTAAATTATCACCCCATTGAACATGTTCATCCTAACGTAACATCCAACATCTTGGGATCTACAAGTTCATTATACAAGTCAAACCAATCAAAATCAAATCCCAAAGTCTAGCATCAATCCAAAGTTCCTAAAAGTTCAACACCCATATCACTCACCCTTTCATCTTTCATCTCATCATTGGTCCTAAATTCCTTAGAGGTAAACAAGGTCAAAACAAAAGTAGAACATGGAATATAAACTTGCTCCATACATCATGAGTGATCTACGTCAACCAAACTATTAGGGCCTTACAAAACCAATGGATTATCAAAACTCACATTTATGCAATCCATACATGGCATCATTATCTCCTACAAACTTCAATGATACAACAAATGTGAGTATGCCCAATCTAAATTTTGGAACACCTTTCCCTATGATAAATTTAAATCAAAGTTAAAACTTAAAAATCTATCAACCAAAAAATCACTACATGAGTCTTCAACAAAACAACATTATCTCACCAAATCAATACATGCCAAACATGAATACACCAAGTACAAGCTTACCAAAGTGAACATATCAAGTCCACACTTGATGAACTATGGGATAGATATGTTTACAAATCACACCAATGTTGTTCAAAGTCCACAAAATATGTTAAAACTCCATGTATTGATCCAATTCAAGGTTACCTAAATCAAAGCAATGGCATTCCCAACCATAGCAATGTTCAATGTCCACCTATAATGCAAAATCTACACATCATCCCAAATCAGAACATTGTCCAAAATCAATTTGTGCATGGTCCCATACAATACCACATTCCAAAAATATGCTTGACCAATGGGTAAAAGTAGAAAGTTGTGTCACACTTTTGGCCAACTTATTAGCATAAGTGAATTTTAGTATTTACAACTAAAAATCAATTTTGGTCAAGTATATGATCTAGTAAGATTCATTCTAGATAAGTTAAATATGTCCACAACTTTTCCAACTAAAATTGTTGGCTAAATGCATATGTAGCACCACTTTGAGGCTATTTTTACTAAAAAATGAAGTTATTTGAAAATTTTGATGTTTCAACAACTCCTACTCATATAAATAACATATTTTTAAAAATGTAAAAATACCCTTTTGTAGATCCATAAGTGTAGTTTTCAAATATAAATGTATTTTAATAGTTTTATTATTATTTATATTTTATTTTTATTTTTACTAAAAGTAGGTTATCAACACAAAAATATT
Organism: Sequoia sempervirens; assembly: GCA_007258455.2. Classification (NCBI taxonomy): domain Eukaryota; kingdom Viridiplantae; phylum Streptophyta; class Pinopsida; order Cupressales; family Cupressaceae; genus Sequoia; species Sequoia sempervirens. The sequence continues at coordinate 13,126 of VDFB02084041.1, read as the reverse complement.
AGGTTGATTACCATGTCAAGAAAAATACTAAAACTTATTAAAAAAAATATGATGCCCTAAATAAAAGAATCTAGATTAAGATAGTATAATTTCTTTTTCTATTTTAGATAAATATTCAATATAAAAGTTGATGTCGAGTGGAAACAACCGTGTTTTAATACACACACATTTAAATATTTATTTAAAAATATATAGTTATTAAAATTGCAAAACAAAATATCCATGCCCTAAAGTTTCAAATTATAAATATACACAAAAAAATTGAAGGAAAAAAAGAAGAAGAAAATTTACTATATAAAGCTTGACGTCAAGTGGAACATCATTTTTCAGCATTTTATCAACAACTAAATTACAGTGTTAATTTATAAAAAACTATATTCAAATATTTTTTAATTTTATCAAAAAAATACAAACATAAAATATACTAAAAAAATATAAATTTTATTAGTTTACATCATTTCTAAATTCAAAACATATATGCCACTTTCTAGTAATTCAATTTTAAAAGTTAGATCAGTGTTGGTTGTTTCCTTTATAAAAGTGTGACATAGCTTTGTACTTTTACCCCAACAATCAAATTAGCTATATCAAGGGTGTCAAGATCAAAATCAAGAACAAATTTTATGAAATCAAATTGCTATACATAGAAAATTTGTTGATTCATATCACCAAGAGACATCTCCACCCCAAAATCTACACACTCCCCCATTGGTTAAACCATGCGATCAAAACATTGAGTTGTCTCCACAACCTCATTGAAAGAAGAATACCCCTAATGTAAAGAGGTTGGATATCAAGATCAACAACATCAATAACAAACCCAATAACCACATCTCGAAGATCAATCACCACATATCCAAAATAAATCACCACAAGGTCAATTTAAAGTACTAATCTTGCAAGGTAACAAACATGAATACACTCCTTTGGGAGAGCCAATTGAATCGACATTAAAAAAGCTAGTTAATGTAAAACTCATCAATCTTCCAAAAGTAAGTTCTTTCAACTCTATCATAATGTTCCCTTGGACTAAGGGTATATGTTATTGTGAGTATCATATAGATGATTGTCATAAAACATCAAATTGTATTCCACTCTAAAATCTCATCCAAGACCTTGTTGATCAATAAATAATAATTTTTGACGGCAATGATCAAGATTCAACCACTAGTGATAACAATGACAATTTCTTCACCACAATTGTTGAAAACAATGATCAAGATCTATCCATCAATGAGCACCTTGAAGATGTTTCTACTCCATCCAATGATAAAATCAACATGCATCAAGAGTCACTTTTCAATCATGACCAAAATTCACCAATAATATCCAACAATGATCTATTTCAAGGAGTGTTAAAATTATTTGATCCTATTGACATAATCCATGATTGATCAACCAATGATCATGTTGAAAATGTCTCTACATAACCTAATGAGTTAGAGGACATATCTCAAGAATTTATTCCAAAGCATGATCAACATCTTTCACCAAATTCTAGCAATTGTCCTTTCCAAGACATATTGACATCCTTTGACCTCATGGTTACAAATATTGAAGAAATCCTCAACTCAACACCTGATCCAAATTCACTTAAAGATCAAGAGGATATTGAGCCACTTTTCATTCCTAATGATGATATCCAAGAACCCTTTGTAAGTAATCCATCCTTTGAAATAGACCCATGTCAAGAACTTGATCCAAAGCATGTCGAAATCAATTCCAAAATCATTCAAGATCAAGAATTTGTATCTCCAAGATACTACAATGATCTAATGAACAATCTCCAATCTATACAAGATGTCGCAAATGATGATCACATCCATACAGCATATACTCCTCCATCTACTCATGAAATGCTTTCTTTGGATAGACATGTAGATGATCTTCATTTAGAACATGATTCCTTTACTCCTTACATTATTAAACAAAAAGAGTAGGTCATTGATTCCTATAGTCGAACTGAGTTGTCAACATCAGGATCATATATATCCCAAATTCAGATTCAGGACATCATGTATGAAGATATCCAAAATTATCCACTCAAGGAAATAGTTCACACCAGACAGGATATTCTAGAGACAATAGAGCAACAAATTCCAATATCATCATCTGTAGTGGTCATTATCAGAGAATGCTTGCTAAACAAGAACTCCTGAAATAGGTAGAATCAAAGCATGAAGGTACAACTTCCATAATACTGGGGGAAATTATGTCTCAAGCAAATGTCAAAATAGGGAGCATGAAGAATCCTTATGATGAAACCAATGCTAATACTACAACTAGCCACATCATGAATCTTCATCCACCCATCACCCCATCCATGAATCAAGACCAACATCAAAATAAAGATATGAATAAAAGAAAGAAGAACATTATCAAAACAAACAAAGTTGTAAATCATGAAGGAGAAATCAAATACAAATGGATACCAAAGAATACAAAGAAAGATTATCCTTATCAAAATCCATTAGTCAAAGAAACTATGGGGAAAAATAAAAAAGGGAAAAGTATCCATCAAAGATGTCCACAAAGGAAAAAGCATTCTTCTCAAGCAATACAAATTATATCAAGCAGTTGGTTCTGATTCCACACACACTTTGGTAGACACCCATCATTGTTCATCTTCCCAAGTTTGGAGAGTTAAAGGCTCTAAGTTGTCAACCAATCCATCTCCTATTCCTAAACACACTCCACTATTCACTCCTACATGCATGATATCCAATTCTTACATTGACCATGTATTGGTAGCCACCCTTCATCATAAGGATTTAGAAGGCATCCTATTGTGATGTGTGCACAAAGAGAAAGTTGACTTCGGTATCAACAAAGTAGATCAAGATTCTCAAAATTTGCATTCAAGTGCACGTATCTTAGCAAAGTAACTTCTTCAAGTAGGATATCAATGACACATTATGACAAAAGAATCTACATTAGCACCACCAGGTGGTTCAACATGAACTTAAAAATAAATCAAAAATCAAAAAATAAAAAAAATAAAAAAAATTGTGAAAATAGTAAAGATAAAAATCATCCTCTAGTGAAAACCACTATGAAGGTGCTTTGGACAAGTACCATGATGAAAGCCTGGAAAATAGGAGTCATGTGTAGAATCGAGCATCTGCATGCACTAGTTCAGGTGAAAGTATCTTATCTCATCCATAATAAATCCAACATTCCATCTATCTTATCTATAATAAATCCATTCATCCATGAACCATTTATTCAATCCATTTTCATCCATATACATCAATCTTCCAAATTATCTTGATCTTGATGAAATTTTGGTGTACACTTTACACTTGCTTATGGTAAACATCTTGACATGGGCCATTTTCATTGATCCTATCCTACCCAACATTATATCAGCCATAAAGCACTATCCAAATGAGCATCCTCTGTTCGAACACCTTATCTTATCACAAGATAATCCTTGGCATCCTTTGCATGATAATCCATATACATCCATCCATACACCTATCCAAGCATCTATCCATGGCATTCCATACATTGCTAGACCTTGGGGGAAGATATTTGCATCTTTCTTCGAGAATAAATCTTAATCTATATCTTCCAACTTATGTGGTGATTTGAACATTGAAAAATTTGAAATCAAATTGGTCAAAAAACTTGTAAGAAAAGAATAAAAAACACTAGCCCACGAAATTTTTTGACAAGAAGATGTTCCTTATCAATCATTATCTTTCAACAAACATTGATCCAAACAATCAATATCAGTCACATCTAATTTCCACTTCAACATCACATCAAATCATTCAAACAATTTTTGTTCCAAATTGAGCTTCAAAATATTGATCAATCAAATCTAATCAATCCATCATCATCTCAAGATATCCTTCCAATTCCTTGTGTTGCTTAACACTATCCTTGCATTATTGTGCATCCTCAATAATGTTATCATCATCAATCCATCAATTAGATCAATCAATCCTATCTTGGTTTTCAACAAAATCTCAAAACAAATCACTGATATCATCACATGTACATATCAAAATCATCAAAATCATGTCAAACTCCAAAAAAAACATTCAAAACATATCAAAATCCCAAAATAGGTCAAAAAGTCAAAAAAAATTAGAAACATGGTATCAAAACTATGCCATCTCTGAGCTTAAATGTAGGCATGACCATCATTGATGAGCCTCCAAGACAGAAAAACACAAAAACATTCATAAATCTCAAAAAATAGACCAAAAAAAATTGAAAACACGAAATCCAAAAACAACCTCATAACATTACAAAAAAATCAAAAACATCCAAATATTTGAAAAATTCATCCTCCTCATTTTGCTTCCCCGCAACAATTAATCATCCAGAATATTCAAACCATCACACTCACCCTTTGGTAACACAAACATAAAACACTTTTCTCAACTCATGGAGAAAGACTTGGTGGGAAAAGGAAAAGGTAAAAAATCCCAAGTTAGGGATGATGACAAGGTGTTGGTTGCTAGAGGATCGGAGGAGTGGAAAAAAAGATTCAAGGCAAAAAAAAAAGGAGTTGCTTGACATGGTTGAAAAACATCAGTCCCAGTAGTTTGACTTGTCCAATACTTTGGGTGGCCTAAATTAGTTTTTCTTTTTTTGTTCTTTCATTGTTTTCTATTTTTCTAGTTGTTTTGGTTGGGGTTGTTTTGTTGTTGGGGGCCTTGGGTTGTTCTTTGTCTATCTATTACCTAGCTCTCAGTTTGTTTGGTTTTTTGTCAGTTGGGATGCTGGTGGTTATTTACTGTGTTATTTTTTAGCATCATTTGGTGTTTTTCTATACAGGGTTTCAGGTCCCTTCAAAACCCTTTTTTCCCTTTTAATCAAAACACAAACATAAAACAAGTAGAACAATCAACAAAAGAAAAATTCAAACATAAAATCAAAATCAAAACAACAAAGTTTTAAACAAAAAGTAAAACTCTTGATCATTCTCAAACATTCAATTGAACCTTATATCAATGGCCTTTCAAACAACCTATCAACTTTCTGCCATCTACTAACATGTCCTAGGATGCATCCTTCCTACAATGGGAATTATCTTTGGAAAAAAATTTGGGATACTTATTCTAAGTTAAAAACATCCTTTTGGCTAGAGGTATAAAGAACATTGACTTTCTTTTTCCTTGATCTTTTCTTTTGATTTATCTTATTTCACTCATTCCAATGAACTCTCAATGATGTCTAATAAAAATGATTTAGAGAGAAAGGAATGGTGCATTGATCATTATCTATTGTCTATTGTGCTTGTTGGATATTCTTGCAATATAACCTTGGTCATGCTTACTTTGTTTGGTTTGTAGGGATGGTGTTTTAGATGTCTTGTTGACTATTACATAGGAAGATTTTTCTTTTCGATGTTTTGGTATGAGATATTTGAAATACCTAAAGTACATCCTAATAAGGTTTTGTATGCCAGGTGTGAACAAGGATACTCATATTTGATTGTTGAGTCAAATTCCATCTCACTAGGTACAATGCCATCCTAGTTTTCTATACCTTGATGCATCATATCTATGTGTGTGTGATAAAAATAAGAAAATTTATGATCTTTACATCCCAAATCCCCCAATAAGAAACACATCATCATCATTCATCATCATATCTAATAAAGTTTTGATGACTCATAGACTTGTTGGACTTCTACATTTTCTCAAAATCAAGGTTTGATCCCTCTCATTCTTCTATCCTCTTTCACACTAACATGCTATCATGACATGCATCCATCCTGCATTCATAAAATATCAACATACCCATCCTACATACTCATGCATATCATCATACTAGGAAACATCATTCATCTCACATGCATTGCATCATCATTTAAGATTTTTAGGATAATATAGATTTTTTATTCTCATCATCTTAATTCATCTCATTTGCATTGTCATTATCATATAGATTTGTTAGTCTAACCATCCATACATCCATCTTGAACTTCTTTGTCATGAGATCAACCCTAAAATCAAAATTTTCAACCAATCTCTCAAGGGGCCAGTGTACCAATGTACTTCCTTCTATTGGGGCATCCAAAAAAATCAGAATTTTTTTGAACTTTGACCTTAGCAAGGTTATTATTTGAACTAAAGCAATTGATACACTACTTCAAAGAGGGGAAAAATGTAGAAACTCAAATAATATTGACATTATGCATCTAAATCTGACCAATTAACATCATTCCCTTTATTAATCAAATAAAGTAATTTATTATATTAATTCACTAATTTTCATTATGTTGATTTAAATAAATCAATCAAATCCCTAAATTTCTCTCATTTGATTTAATAAATCAAATTAATTAAATCAAATGTTAAATCCCCTAATTCCTTCAAGTTAATTAATTTGAATTAATTAACCCCTAACCATCATTACCCATCCTCTAGCTTTTGACTCAACCTAATTCAAACCTAAATCCCCAATTAACTAACCCACTTGCACATGATAATAAATTCTTGTAATTAACTATTTATCTCATTTTCCCTCACAAAGGAATATTCTAAGGGAATATTCCTTCATTAACTCCATTTATTTGATTTTCTTACCCAAACAATTTCCCTCCAAAACATCTCAACCACATTCATTTATTGCCTCTTACAAATGCATTAATCTCTCTTATACCTCTCAAATCCTTAACCACGTGCATTAACTATGCACATTATCCAAAATGTGCTCCAACTTCACCCATTAGGATTGAGACAAGTGTCCCAATCTCATTGGCTCTCCTTTAGTATCACATTACTCCCATCTCTCCATTCTTCAACCCTGCAACCTATATATAGAAGGAAATTCTACTTGAAATTCATCCTCAATCTTAGCATTTGCATTATAGACACTTTCATTTCAGCATCTTCATCACATCTTTTTCATCATTTTGGAAGCTTATCAAAAGGGGTTGGGAAAGGGCTACTTTCCACATCAAATTAGCACCAACCCCCCTATGGGATGATGGTTTGAGTAGTTTAGGAATAGATTTCATGTTAACCTTGCTTGTAGTTTCATGTTAGTTTGATAATGTTGTCATTTCCTTTACATTGCTCAACAATTTCATGGGGAATTCTTTTATTTCATTTGTTCAATATTGACTAATTTAACTCTTGTTTGTCAATCTTTGGTACATGCAAATTTTAGCTTTCACACTTTTTATGTGGATCAATAATGGAAGGTGACTTAGGAGGCTCACTAAGTAAAGGAGATCCAATTTTTGTCATCATAACCTCAAAAAAATTTCCATTATTTTCATGATCTCTTAGTGAAGAGGAGTCTAATGTCACTTCTTCATCTAAGGATGCTTTAATGTTTGAAAGACATGTGTCGATGTTCACATTTTATTGCATTATGATTTCCTCCCTATGAGGAGAGTTTTTAGAAGAACTACAAAATAAATGTTCATGGCATTCAAAGGTTGTTTCTTCTAAGATGACTTCACCACAAATAAGGGAATGATCCATGATTGAATTTTCTTTTTCATCAATGATTTTATTGTCATGTTCTATAATTTTTTCCCACATAATATTCTCATGACTTTCATCCATTGTGTTTTTTGACATCAAAGTATCTTTTTCATGACTCGGAAAGATACTAGGACAAGAACATATGTGATTGTCATGATTGTCCATATTTCATTCCTTTGTCCCATAATATCTTTCAAAATAGGATGGGTGGGGGAAGAAACATAAAGAGGGTTGTCATAGATCTTAAAGGTTTTCTTATCTAACACCAACATATCCTCATCATTATCACAAGAGGAGAAAATATTGGGAGATGAATGTGGGTAGGTTTCAGTGGTCTCTTTTTTTCTTATGTTATTATCATGATTACTTATCACTATGTCCTCTTATGTAGTAATGTCTTGCCTAATAGGAGAGATAAGAGGAGAAAAAAAAACTTTGGTTCTCAAAATCTCATTGATTAGTTATTCTAACACTAAAATATCTTCTTCACAAGTAGGATAGATATTATGAGAAGAAAAAATGTGATTGTTATGATTACCCAAGGATTCTCTCACTATACTAACCTCACTCTTAGAAGGGATACTAGGAGAGGGATCAATGCCAAACAAAAAGAGAGGGGAAAGGACCTCATATTCATATGCACATTTAACAAAAAATTCTTACAACACTCAACAAGATCTAAAAATAGAACTAAAAGTATAACTATAATTTTTTGCAATGAAAACAAGATGTAATGATTGTCCTACAAATTTAAAATGCAACAATGATAGAGAAAACATGCAAAAGGATAATGCAATTTTTTAGATTTTGAACATGATAATTGACTGATTATGCTATGTAACAATGTGAAAATGCAAATTTTAAATTAATCCATACATGAAATGAGCCAAATTAAGATAGATCTAATGAAATGCATGTAACATAAACTTATCCAACTAAAATAGGTAACTAATGACAGAAAATAGAAGTGAACATAAACAAGGTTAGGACTCATTCTCCCAAAGGGGCATATAAGTCTTAGTCTAGGTTTTTTAGAGATCTGAATGTTAAAAATATTCAACACAAAAGTACCTAGAAAGTAGGAAAAATACCTTGTACTGGGACTGAATTTCCCAAATTGGTGAATGAGTCCCTAATTAGGGTTTTTGCACTATTTTCAGCAAATTCTATGTGAATGTTATGTTTTCTGAATAGGATGATGTCTAGGCTGAGTGAAAATGAAGTTTTTAGATGAAATTCAATGATGCAAGATGCAAAAATGCAACCTATATGCACTTTCACTAATACAAGATTTAAAAACCCTAGATGCCAATTAACTAATGTGAAACCTAATACAAAGTCAATGCAAGCTAAATCTAGGATGATGATGCACTCCAAATAAGAAAAGAGGTGTTCATGTCAGGATCACCAAAATGTGGCAATGGAAATAGTACGCCCCACCTTTAAGGAATATAGCACAAGGGTAGGGTTCTTATTTCACACTTGCTACACTCAAGGACACCTTAGAGATCCAGTCTGAATGTAAAGAGTGATAAAGAGATCTTGCAATAAGGTATCCTAGGGCTAGATTAGAGACTACTGAGGTGTTCACCACCAAGCTAGGGCTTGGAAAGACTAATGAAATGTAAGATCTAATGTTAAAACCTAGTGATGCATGAAACTTGAATTAATGACCTAGAAATGCATACAAAATAAAATAGAAAGGCTAAGAAGTTGTGAAGACCTAGAAAAAAATCTAAATTTTTGGAAAATATTGATTTGTAGCACATTGGGACTCATACACCACTTTTGGTATATCAGTCTTAGATCAAGGTTTCTAGTCTAGAATTGGTTTTTGGCACTGTAGATTCCAAATTTGAAAAAATATTAAAAAATTATTGTAGTGGGACTCATACACCACTTCTGGAATATTAGTCTCATTTTTCTTTTTTAGAGAATTAAGATTTGGATCTACTCTTCAATCTCTTCTCTTTCTCCTTGACCTGACTTTTAGATTTGAAATTGTTGATTTTGGACTGTAGGCAACTTTTTGTGAAGATGCCAACCTTGCAAATGAGGGGACAACTCCAAAAAATTTCTCCAAGCTTGTAACCTAATCTTCAAGGGATCTTCAAGCTCCAAGAAACCTAAATTTGCAATCACACATCAAAGAGAAGAAATATTTGTTGTTTGTTAGAGGATAGGGGTTTGCCTCAGTCAAACCCCTTTTAGGTAATTAAACCAAATGATGAGATAATGAAATAAGGACATGAAACATGAAACATGAAACATGAAACATGAAACATGAACAATGATACCTTAAATAATTTCTTGTAAACATCAAACCTAGCATGAAATGGCCATGAAGGATGTAGATCTAGATTTTGAACTTTGAGATGAAGCAATTCTTGTAAATGGATCTTCAATGCTACATCACAAAACTAGCTCAACAACATGCTTGATGTTTGATATCCTTGACATGATGATGGATCTTGAATTGCTGCAACAATTGACGAAGAATCTTCCCTTCAATTCCTTAGAAATGATCTTGAATGCTCTCTTGATGATCTTGTAAAGTCTTGGAATGCTTAAATCTTGAGTGCTTGACTTGATATCATGAAGGCTTAATGAAATGATGATTTGAGACCTTGTTTATATAGGAAAATCTATCTAATATCCCTTTTATTAGATCCCATAGGTTGACATTCATGGAATTTGAATTTAAAACCCTAATTTCTCGCTCAAAACCTTATAAATAGGCCAAATGGGACTCATACGCCATCTATGGTATATGGGCCCTACCTAAGTGGGACTCATATGCCCAAGGTGGTGTATGGGTCCCACAAGGCCATTTTATGTGGAAAAGGTGCTGGGGTGTTAAGAAATTGAGTTTATTTGAGGTCTATATCAGGATTTTAGTTAAAATATGCCTCGAGATGCACAATATGGGGTCTTAGGGGCCTATTAATGATGATATAAAGGTCATCAATGCAAGAAGGCTCAAAAACCAATGTGAAATTGTAAATAAATATACTTTACAACATTAAATTAAGGCCACAATTAAGTTTATTTAGCTTAATAGATCTTTAAATCTAATGTGAATGTGGAAAACATATTACAACAATAGATCAAGGTGTCATTAGCTCCATTATAAGGTTAATCATTCCAAAGTTAAGTGTGAAAATGTAAGAAACAACATTTTTCTACCCTTCAAAAACCTACTACATATACCCCTATCCATTTCCAAGAAATTTAAAATTTGCTAAAGACTATCATTGAGGGTTTCTTGATAGTAATGGTTTCAACGTTGAAGATAAATGTGGCACATTCCAATGATGAAAGGTTTTACGAAGTGACCTCAGTACAATATGACTATGGTAAAGACCTTGAGAGTCAATCACTAAAACTCCAACATTAGTTGGTTGGATAATTTCTTATACTTTCTCTTTTCTTTGTCACTCTTACCAATCTTTTAGGATGTATGTCTAGAATTTCACTAATGTTGATTAGCATTCTTTTATCCATATTTTTGATTAACTATAGAAGTTTTTATATCTCATTGAGTTGCATTCTTATCCTTAGATCAACTCTTCTTTTCAATAGACTCAATGGCACTCGAAACAATAGATATAACATCTTTAAGTGATTCATTTTAATTTTTTTGGTTTCACAAAAATGCCTAGATTTTTTATTCCTTTTCTCATTTGCCACATTCTCATCAATTGTATCATGACTTGACATTTAAATGCTCATTTTATTTTGATAAAAGAAAATTGTTTGTATAATCTATTGGCATACATTCTTATTTGTCTCCAAGAAATATTACCAAGAATATTATCCAAAATAGTACTTTCAATTTTTGAAAAAATATTTTTGTTTTCAACAACACAAGGATTTTCATTTTCAACAACAAATGGATTTTCATTTTCACCAACACAAGGATTTTCATTTTTGACAAAAAAAGGATTTTCATTTTGACCAACACAAGGGATCTCATTTTCAATATTCATTTCTACAACTTGTCTATGAATAAAATCAATCTCAACATTGTTATATCCCTAAATGATAAATACAAATATCATCTAAAATCAAATTATCCATATCATTCAAAGGTAGATTTGAAGTCATACCTAGTTTTTCACCTATTGTCACATTCTCCATAGAATTGAAAGGTGAATTTGAAAACATACTAGGATTAGTTTCTATGATCAAATTATCTTCCACATTCACCTCTTACAAATTTTTATCATCTACATTCATGGTCTCTTCAATGTTTTTATCTTCAATAGTCATGGAATCAGATGCTTCAACATTATTCATTGCTTGAATCCCCATTCTTCTATCTCTTTGTTGTTTTTCCTCCTCTCTATGTGCTTAAATTTATTCAAGTGTCAACCAATTCCTATATTTCCTCTTTTGATGATGTTGTGATCCCATGATTACAAAATTCAGAAGAACAAATTAATTTCAATAGTAAAAGTATTTCATTTTTATTCCTCATTCAAATGAGTAGAAATGAACCCAATTCCTCTCCAAAATTGTCCCAATGTTTCCTCCTTCCAATTTCAAATGAAATTACAAGTTCAAGAGCATGTAGAAGACAAGATTTGATAAAAAAAATAAAAAATTAGTCACTATCAACCATACACCGTCATAAGATGTCAAATTGTAGAGTTGATAATAATTTTTTATTTGTAAAAATTTAAAAAAGGTCAAACATGAAATGAAATACCATTTGGAGAATGGGATCCCATAGCAAATGGGATCACATTTTGTTTTTGACCATTTGAAATAATAAATAGAGCAAACATGATCACATTTAGGAAACGAGATCTGGTTTCTAAAGCAATATCCTATTTCCTAAAATTTGAATTGTAGAAAGGCTTGGGGACCCAACCTTTAGCTTTGGACCTGCTTTGACCTACAAATTGAAGGCAATGCTAGTGTCACTAGAAAAGACTGACTTTGGACATATGACTAAAGATATTTTTTGCATTTTTTGATGAAATTAAAGCCTTTTAAAGATGAGATTGTGCAATTTTTTTACAATTAGATCATTTTTTCTATTTTTAAATATTTTTTGATGAAATTGATCTATAAACTTAAAATATCAAGTTTTTTTTATTATTTTAATAACTTTTGTTAAAATATTTTTTTGAAAAGCAAATTATACATACACAATTTTCAGACAATTCTTCTCAATTTGAAAAAAAATAAAAAAATGATAATTTTAGGTCATCTTATGCGTGACATACACGAGGGACTTTCAAAACAACAATTACAACCAATAAAAAATATTAAAAAAAAATTACAAAAATTATCATGCACAATCTTCACTGTGTTACTAATCTTTTCCCACAAGGATTAAACAAAAAACTATTTAGGTCAAAACATGGTTGATGTAGACGTGCATGGTATGGTAAAAAAAAGTCTTTTAAATAGTCACTTTTAGACCTTCCTATTAAAAATCAATTTGTATCATCTGGTATTAAAATAAATTACATATTTGGAAACTAGAATCTAAGTACTACATTTCATTTTACCAACATTTTTTAAGATTCAATCTTTAAGTGCTTCAAATTTTTAGGTCAAAAATGAAAAATTATGAAAGTCAAGGAAAACACCCACTTTTTGGCCAAAAAGTGGACTTAACTTCTTGCACACACCCCAAAAAAATTAGGAACAAGAAT
>VDFB02084040.1:0-11575 GCA_007258455.2 Sequoia sempervirens | reverse complement strand
AACCTCCATTTCTCTTTTTCTGGAGGAAGAACCCACTTCAAATCAACTTGATGCAGATATACTAGAGCAATTTTTTGCTCACAAAGATGAGAAATATGATCTTCACATATTTTCATTATCTTCCAAAGACTCTAGATACATGTAAATTTTTTTTCCAATAGGGATACCAGATTCCCACATCACATTATCTTTTCCTGGTAGAGAATTTAGAAAGTAAAACACTAGACATACCAACAAGGATCCAAAACGAAAGGGATAATTCTCAACCAATGACATTCAAAAATTTTCAAGCAAATTCTCAAGTAGCAAGCTACATAAATCAAATGGTTTGTTCTCCTTAGCCATCATGTGGGAAATATGTATGGCAGTAGCCAAAGTTGAGATTTCACAATTTTTGAAATAAATTTTGTATGAGATATTATATGCAACATACCTAATAGCCGAGTCAACAAGTGTATTAATACAGTGCTCTAAGATCTCTACTGATGCCAGTCAGCTCCTTCACATCTTTATACTTCATAGTTTTATTTCCAAGGAGTTCTCCAAAGCTCCATAAACCAATGATCACTTTGATAGCTCCCTTCGAGATCAAATAGGGTTTGTCCAAAAAAATGTTTTTGTCCTTGAAACAGTTCAACAAGAACAAGATAACCTCTTTATCTGTAATCCACATAAATGCACTCCATAAATCCATCCCTAGGGTTTTTATACTCTGTAATTCAACTTTGCTCAACCCTAGTTCAATTCCTTTCATTTTCCTATGATTATATTCTTCTACTTCGACCCTTTTTAGCTTCAGAGAGGTAACACCACACAATATATTGTCCATTGCTATGCTTCTCTTGCAATTCAGTGAAACTTTTTCAATTTTCTTCTTTCCTTTTGCAATCAGAGAAAAGGTTTCTAGATTACCTGAATCAATCTTCAAATTCCCTTCAGAAAGACTTCAAGCACGCCTCAAGATTTCTTCAGAGCACCTTCCAAAGACTTCAGATGCACAATTAATCAAAAAGCAACATAAATTTTTACTTAACCTTCGTCAAGCTTTCCCTAAGCACATTAAATGCGGAAAACACACAAAGCTACTAAACACACACTTCACTTAGCACAAAAAAACCTAATTCGGTCTGCAAATCCTTATATCAACATATTTTGCTTTGGTTCTTTTTCCAACTCCTCTGAATAGACATTCTTCACATTTCTACCTCGTTCTGGCCTCTAACACACCATTCTTCCAAGGGGTTTTTTATAATCTTTTGATAATGCTCCCCTTAAGACCCTGCTAGGTCTATATTTCAAATAAGTCATCTGTACTTGATGAGGGTACAAACACATTATGAGTCTCAAATTTTTCTTCTTCTTTCTTCTTCCATACCTTATCCATTTCTTGATTCATCTCTTTTTTGTCAATCTTCTTTACCAGTTCACTCTTCTCTTCTGGAGCAAACTTCTTTCCTTTCTTGTTCTTGAAAATTTTAGATACATGTCCAAGTTTGTTGCAGTTATAACAAATCACACCTTTATGATTAATCTGTCCTCCATTATTCCTCGATCTTCACTAATTCGCTTTGTGTCCAAATTTATTGCAGGTATAGCAGTAGCCATTAAAGAATTGATTCATTCTACCTTCATTAAACCTATACCTCATTACCCAACTAATCATCCATACTTGAGATCTAAATTTTGTAGCCTTATGTCCAAACTTCCCACAATTTCCAAAAAGAGAGCTAGAAAATTGGTTTATCCTGCTCCTACATTCAGTTGCTCTATGACCATAATTGTTACAAGAAAATCAAACACCATCAAAAGAGGGATACCTTTGTGCATTAGGTTGTCTCATAGGTGGTCTTCTTGTAAAATTCCTTCTTTGCTTACTCTTTCCTTGATTCTTCTTCGCATCTTTGGAACTTTTTCCAGTATCAAATCCTAAGCCACCTTTGTCTTTACATGGTTTTTATATTGCAAGCAATTCTTCAAGTTTAATGGAGCTAGATCTGAAATTACTTTCACACAATTTATCCTTTTCTAGTTCTACTCTTAAGTTTACTATCTCGTGTTCGAGTCTAGAACATTCATCAGACTTTTTCTACACCATGGTATTCATACATTCTTCAATCCTCTTCTTCTCTTCTATTGTCACTTCTAGTCCAATTATCTCTTGTTTCAGCTATTCACTTACTTCTCTGTGTCTTTCCTTAAATTTCTTCAACTATTCCTTCAGTTTCCGAACACATTCATTTTCTTCATCAAGATTCTCTTTCAAATCTTTTTTTTCTCTTTCTACTTTATCAAGACTTTCAAGAGTAGTCCTGAGCTCTCCTTTATCATCCATTCAACCAACCTTTAGGATCCTCCTCAAGCAGTTAATCTCTACACAAGGAACCACAAGCTCTGATACCAATTGTTAAACAGGCATAGGACAACTGAGAGGGGGGGTGAATCAGTTGTCACAAAAACTCAACCTTAAAACTTTATCACTTATCAAATCTTCAACCACACTATTCTATTATTAAATATAAGCATGAAACAAAAATAATAGAAAGTAAACCAACACAATGAACACCCGATTTTTAAGTGGAAAACCAAATAAGGGAAAAACCACGGTGAGGGTTAACTCACACTATATAGTATTTTCAAAAGAGGCTCACTGCCAAAAGAAGAACCCACTGTCCAAGTACAAAGGCTCACTGCCTACACAGAATTATACAAAAATAGAATAAGGCTTTACAACCCAAAAATGAACTGGAAAGATGCACCTATCATGTGCTGATACAGTTTTGGAGATGCTCACAACTGCTATCTTTTCTAATCACACCTTCACATTCATTACTCACTCAATATTTATTTCATCTCTTTTCTATTGTCTACACCAACCTACTACCTTCTTCCACACACACTCTCTCTTCCAAAACTGTTCACCTTATACTTATATATATATATATATATATATATATCTGATCTCCATCGCAAGCACCAATTAGGTTAGCCTAATTAGATGTAATTCATTATAAAAAATATATCAACTATTGACTCCACAAAATATTTTCAAAATACAATTTGACCATTAGCATGATACATTGTGTCAGCTCAGACCAAGAAATAGATCTCACATAAGTTTTCATATCATATCAAAATTATCTTAACAAGTCGGCCATGAATAGTCTTCAACACAACCAACAGAATAATGTCACTTCATTTTACAAACACAAAAAAATGAAATAACCTGATCATGCATGCTTTTAACATCTATAATTAGTTTCCCAAAACCACAATCAACAATTGTCAACTGTGGAGAAATGCGGACTAGAATACCGGAGGGGCAACCAAAAATATTGAATCAGCCACCATAGAAGATAAGACAGTCATACATACCGGTTTATAGTACCAAACCAAACTACCAACATGGTGACATCAATGACAACATATAGATAACCTAGTCATTCTTTCAACACTATTTTGACATAGCTTCTCACTTTGTAGCATCACTTTTAGATATTGGGCTACCTGTTGAAGATGTTTGCGCTACGACCAACTTGATAGTGAAGCCTGAATTCCTGGAGAATATGGATACCATTTTATCAGTTGCACATTTGAAAATTGGGATTACCTCCATGAATGATATTCCTTAGTTCCTGGAACACGAGGAAGTGGTATCGATAGGATGGGGTTGGATGAGGCACTCACTGCCCCATGCTCTGAGTCCTTGCTCCCAAGAACTCCTAGGTGTCTCTTCCACCTTGTCCTAGTGGTCCTGCCTCAGGTTTAGATGCCACTGCTTCTATTGACCAACCCCACTATCATCATGCTTTCCTTCTACCAAGCCAACCTTGGTGCTTTATCTCAATCTCACCCTTGACCCTTACTCTTCCCTAAAGGCCAAATCCTCTCAATATTCAATTTGATTCTTGCAGGGGTGTGTAGACGTTGTAAGAGCTTCAAGATGATCAAACTAGGGTTCTTGTTCCATCACAAGACTCCAACTAACCATCGCTTTCACAAAATTCCCTTCTAGGGTTTGAAAAGGCTACAAGCCTAGAGCCCCAATTAGGCCTCTGAATAGAGCTAAAATGAAATTTTATTCTAAACCCACCAAAGGACCTAGGTTCTTTGTTTAGAGTTTGTATTTCTCATGCCTACACCTCAAGGATTTTTAGGGTTTTAAACCTGCACAGCCCGTACACTGTCCACACACAAAAATGGTCAAAATCCTAGGGTTTCTAAGCTTTTCAATGCTGGTTTCAGACTGTTAAAAATTTATCACTCCAAATTAATTGGTGGAGTCTCCTCCTAATCACCATGCACTGCCAAGACCTCCAACAAAATTCTCCAAAAATAATTTCTCCAAGATCTCAATTCCCCTGCAAGATATGAGTCTTTTTCTCACTGCCTTCCCTAGCCGGACCCTGCCTGGCTCGCCTAGGGCAAAGCTTTGTTAGCACCTCTAGAACTACCAAAAACCCTAAAAGCTAACATATTTACACTAAGGTATCCTAGACACTATTCCCAAAGGGCCATACAATTTGTACGGTGGGAAAGTGCTCTAGAGCTCCATTCTTTCAAAACTGCCTGATTCAGGCCAGAAAAAGATAGGAAATAGACTATTTACAAATAAAAGATGAAAAAGATTTACAAAGAAAAAAATATTGGCATGCTAAGCTTGCACAATGTTCACACTACATTCTACAAACAAAGTAATAGTAAATTTACTCCATTAAAGCTCAATATGATAACAAAACTTAGAAAACTGCCTTTTAGAACGCTGTTTCCTTCAGCTTCTCAAATGTCACTTCAACAATAATAACTCCAAACCTATTGCATGGTTGAGGCATGCCTTAAATATGCCTTCAAAACAATTGAGCTGCTTGGGTCAAGCCTTTGGATGACCTAATGGTAAGTGTTATAAAACACACTGTGTTTTCTAACCTTTGACAAGGTTGGCAACCTAGACAAGTTAGAGCTTCAAAACCCATCCATGATTTCCACCTCCCAATCCATTTATCATAATAGATCAATTTTTATTCCTACTCCACCAAATTCTAACAAAATGGTCAACATGACCTAAAAACAACA
Organism: Sequoia sempervirens; assembly: GCA_007258455.2. Classification (NCBI taxonomy): domain Eukaryota; kingdom Viridiplantae; phylum Streptophyta; class Pinopsida; order Cupressales; family Cupressaceae; genus Sequoia; species Sequoia sempervirens. The sequence continues at coordinate 6,505 of VDFB02084040.1, read as the reverse complement.
CAACCAAAATATAACTTCAAACAAAATTTCATGGGAACCTAGTATTTTCCCAGGTGCTCCTGCACCATTCCACTTTGGCCTTTTCTTATTTATCTCAATATCTAAGACTTTTGAAGTTCACTGAGAACTTGCCTATATAGGGTATTTAGCCTTGATAGAAGAGGCATCCCACATCGACTGAATGGCTACTACCATCTGCAAGTTTGCTCACTCTTTTTGACATTTTGATCTTTTGAAACAAGGATTTTTGATATCTCATGTATATATCTTTTTGGTACATCTTAAAGCATGTTTTACTGTGCATGGTTTTATTATTTCACTTTCACGGTTCAATTTACAAATGTTTGAATTAACTCTCATGTGTAAGATAGGTTTAAGAAAAATTTACTAATGCAGAGCCAGACAAAAGAAAAGAACAAAAACGAAGAAAGAAAACAAAACAAAAATAAAACCCTACAAAAAAAAAGAAAGCTAACCCTAACTACCCTAACTCTAACATAACAAAAGATTGACTTTAGTAAAACAATTGATTTAAATTTCTACAACTATTTCTTCTATAGTTTTGGTACGAATTACAATAGGTTTATCTTTAAATTTATTTATCAAAAGTTTCAATGTTATAGCATAATAATGAATTATCTTAAATTTTATGTGTTTAGAAACCATAAATTCAAAAGCATACTTACCAATTATTTGGCTCATATGTATGAAAACAAACTCATTAGAGATCAATTGCACACATTTTGTTTGATGTGACCATACTCTACCTTCTTCCATCCCTGATCCATTTCCATGAATGATTGTGTTCATTTATTTGCTTCCTCCTCTAAAAATATTCATGTCTTCAACCCTGTCTTCACTTTTCATTTTGTTAGACCAAGATATATCACTATTTGTATTGCTATCAGAGAGAGAAAAAGTAAAAATTTGATACTCTGTATCTTGTATAAAATCAGGAAAATTTCCTTTTATAACTTCTAAATTTTCAACTTGGAGCAAAATACACATGTTTCTCGCTCGATTTTCCCACTCCTTCCCATTATCCGAGTTTTCCACGTATAAGGGGAATGATGATTCATCAATGTCATTTCCTCATTTGTGATGAAATATATCTGAATCTCGACATTCTCACCTATTTCCCTGCAAAATGTTAGGATTTTATTTATAATAATTGCAACTTTCCAACTGTTTTGATGTATCTGTTAATTTTTTAATATTTCCAATTCCACTAGGGTGAAACATTTTTCTCGTTAACAATTCCTTTCTTGTAGCAGTTAGAAATTCTTCTATTAATGGAATTACTTTACTTATGGCCAAACTTACCCTAGTTAAAAAAAATTGACACTTGAGTTCACCATGATTGGTTGTATCATGAATTCTACACTCAGTGACTCTTCCAAGAGTGAATAAACTCAAAGGATGCAATTTCTTGTTAAATATTGTCTAAAGTTTTTCAAATTCCATACTGAAAAACTAGCTTACATTCAATTTTTTGCTTACAAGCTCCTCACAAAACTCAGGACTAGTGTTTTAAAATATAGCCCTCCAATTCAAGAGAATAAGGCCTAAAATATCAAAGATGGCCCTCCTTCTAGCACCAATTCTTGTTGACAACGATTTTACTTGCAACAAACAGGGCGAATAAATTCTTCATAGATAAGACCACAAAGAGCCTATCCTTCTTGAAAGATATGGAACAAAGAAAACCTAAAGGGGGATTCTACTTTAACAGGAAAAGATTGGCTTTAGTTCAATCCCAAGTCTCTAATAACCAGGTCATGATTGCACTAGGGTCGCTCTCAGGTACTGATGTGATATTTGTTGTTAATCTCAAAGGGACTACTGTTTTGAATTAAATATTTTAGGCATTGGACTTTTAATTGAATCTTTAAGTCGAGCATCATGAAATCAAAAGATTTGCAGTAATATTTCATGAATCTCACAAAATTCTTTGCTATCACTTAAGTAGATTTAGCATTAAGTATTTAGCAATTTTATGGAAAACAAAATATTTTCAATAAAATTTCATCCATTCATTCAAATTTTGGAACATTTTCGGGAATTTAAACATCTAATCTAAAATAAAGCATAAAAAATACTAAAAATTAAAAGTTTCTCTTGGTTATTCTCCATGGATTCCCCAAAGAATCAATTAAAATAGAGCAAACCGCTTCATACTTCACTAGATTGCTTCATAGCTACATATAAAACGGTACAAGATTTTAAAGAGAGGGGTTTTGTTTCTGGACACCGAGTAGGTTCTGTATGCACCCTTAAATGGTGCAACATACAATCTTGTTCGGTTGAACTAACAAAACCAACTACAAAAGATATTGAGATAGGTAGCTATCTAATAAGCTCTGATATTAATCAATGTCCATGTGCATACAAATTTTTACACTAGAATGGTTCAAAAAACATGAAAAAAAGAACAAAACTTAAAAGTTTATGATCCTCCGACATCCCCAAATTCTGAACTTAAAATAAAAAAGGGATCCTTTGGCCTTTTATAAAACAAAACGCTCAGATAGGATAAGACAAATACATGAGAGGAAATCCAATGGACCAATCTCATCAAGGCACATGGAATGTAGTGACCACTAGGAGAATTGCAATCGAAGTCAATGGATGCCAACTCCAATTACACATTGAAGCTCTTCGGGTGTTGATATTTAATTATTGCCAGGATGATACTTTAGATCAAGATAGTGTGTAGGGACTTCCCATACATTTAGAATGAACAAGTGGATTTTTCACCCCCACACATTGCTTGGCTCCAGTTCTACCACTCTCGGGAATGGGCTTCCTCAGAGGTTAGCGCTTTTCATCCGCCGCATGTGAAATGTTGGGATCCCCAACATTCCTATGGATTCAAACTCCTCTACCAATAGTATCCCAGAATAATCGAACTAGAATGAAAATGATTCTATCCATGATTCAAGTTTTCCTGAGCATCCATACCCGAACTTTGCATCACAATCAATATCTCTTGCAATCACAAATTCCACACATTAAATCCCTTTAAAAGAAAGAAAACATTCATAACATCTCATGTCAATAAAACCATTATCCAAAATTTATTACAAAATCATGTAATTAACATGCTTTCTAGCATATCATAAATCCTCACATCTATACCAGATTACCGGAATCATTAGATAATCTTAAAATTTTATCATTTTCACTTCACATTACAACTTGGTACCCGATACTCAGTATTCAGCTTTTACCCATTAACTTTCTCAGACCTTGGTTATACTAGACTCCATTTTACCAAACTCCATCATACCGAACCAGAGCCTTCCATTCAAACTTGCATTACCTTTCGCCTTTTCAAAAAAAAATGGTACCTAGTACTTGGTGTCCGAAACACTTGCATTACGAAGTACTTTTATTATCAAAGATTTCTCTTTGCTCTTCACTTCCGGTGATCTTTCAATTTTCCAGCTCCTACCATAAGAGTTATTTTTCACTTGGGTCCCCAAGTCTTTTTAGTCTTGGGGCATGTTGTGAGACTACACAATAGTTAGGAATCATTTCCATTTAAGGGAATGGATGTATATACAATGTAAATCATCTATGGAAGATATAGGAGGATATATAAAGATATAATGCAAAGCAAATACTAAGACATGCTATTGTATGATATTTCTAATATAATATAAAGGAGTTATAAGGGTTATCTATGTGTGTGTGTACAATGAATGTATGAATTTTTCTTTTGAAAGGAAAATTAAAATGAGCAGTGGAAGTACTAATAAATGAGAATTGTTTAAAGGAAAGATATTACAAAAAATGAGAGAAGTCAATCCAAGAATCAACACCATCAAGAGGAGACACAAGAATTTGATAAGGGGAAAAAACAAGAAAAAACCCCAATAGTATGAATGGAATCAACATTCCTAAGAATGATACAAATAGAGAGAGAGAGCACTTTAGCCTTAAGCTTTCTTTCCTGAATGAATAATGAGAGGAGAGACACCTCAATAAATAGAGGTGAGAAGAGGAGTTTGAATATAACTCCCAACTCAATGAATGCCACCATTCATCTATGTGTGTGCGATGTGTCAAGAACCTCTTAAGGAGGTGGCTACAAATATTCCTTAATAAAGGAATTTAAAAATAAAATGAGTCATCCTCACACATGTGTTAGGAGATAAAAAGACAAAAGACTTGTAGGGATTCCTTTGGAATATTCCTATAAGTGAATAAATAATTACAATTAAAGAATAACCTTTACCAAGTAAAGATTAATCTTCTAACAATATGACATTTATGTTAAGTATTCCTTCTAGAATCTTACCAAAAATTATTGTTTCTCTTAGTGTATCCTTTGGGGTATAAAAAAACTACATAAGATATACTAGGGTATAGATCTCCAGACTGTACTTCCCTGTTTCTCTTGCTAACATTGGTTTCATTGTTAGGACCCTGGAGAGAATGGTAAAGAAATTAGAAGCATAAGAAGGGAATGAATTGGTAGAAAAATAAATTACATAAAATCCTAAGTGCAACCTCTATGAGAGGGGCCTAGGCCATTAGGGGATGAAAAATGGAAAGGGAAGAGGGATTTGAAAGATCCTTGAAAAGATGCAACTATTCAAGATTTTCTTTCAAAATTAAGATATGCATATAGAAAAAAGAATGGAAGTTTGGACCAATAAAACATGTGGGAATAAGAGAAAAAACAAGAAAAGGGAGGTATTTGAAATCATTAAATTAGGGATGGAAATGAACGCATAAGAAATGAGGATAAAGAAAATTCAGGAAAGAGAGGAAATGTACCACAAAAGAGAAATTAGAAAAAAAATAGAGAAAGAGAAAGTTGGCAAAATGGCAAAAGAAATTTTAAAGAAAAGAGGGGATTTCACCAAGAAGGGTGCTACTAAGCACGCTGATGTGGGTCTAGACAATAATAGGAAAGAGAGAAGAAAGGAAATGAAAGCCAAGAATGTCGCAGAGGAGCGGAATGAAGAAGCGGTGAAAACTAATCTTAATCTTGAGAATTTGTTAACTAAGAACAAATTGGTATCAATTACTAATGAAGAGATGCATTTTAAAATGAATATTTATGAAGAGAAAACATCACCTAGGTAGACCAAGAGTCACCCCTTATGCTGAATATAACACATATAGATATAGACAAAGGAGAAGCAAAGGGTAGGAAACTAGAATTATAGACAACTTACACGGTGAATTGGGATATTTTTTAAAGCAATAATAAAACTATTGAGTGGAGAATTATAGAAGAACAAAGTGATTATAGAAAGTTGGGAAGTGACAGCGAGACTAGTACCCTCTTTATTAGTCAGAGGAGCAATACCATAAGTCAAGAAGAGAGTTTCTTAGAGGAAGAAAAAATCAACACAATGAGGAAAATGCCTATCTTTGAAAAGGATACCAACAATGTCACAAAGCATATTTTCTTAAAGGAAACAATGTGGAAAATCCAAAATGAGCAACAAAAAAGTATTAATTTTTTTGTTTTCATCGGTTCCCTATGAGATGAATCATATAACTAGAACCACAAATCATACCCATAAAATAATAAGGCTTGGGATGAGGTGAAGCAAACATTTTTGGAGAATTTTGATTGTCCAAAACTCTCGACAAAAGGAGTATGTAAGTTAAGGGAATTATCATAACAAGAAGATGAATCTATTATAGAATTTGATAGGAGGTTCAAAGAAGTAACCTGGAGGTTAGGAGAATTGTTAAATGATAAAAAAAGAGAAAGTGGTTCCTCTTCGCAATAACCCCAAAACCTAGAATAGCTTTAGATGGTAGATACTTTGGCTCATATTTAAAATTAGTCACATTAGCCTACTAGATAAAAGGTTAGTTGTGGCAAAAAATGGAGAAAGAAAAAGAAAATAAGAAAATGGAATGATTACAACTAGAAATGGATCAATTGTGACTAAGACAAGATCTCATGAAATAAGAGATAAGACCACAAAGGCCTAATATATTGTATTCATATTATGGCAGAGAAGGGAACATGCGAAACAAATTTCTAATGGATGTTGGAGATAAGGAGGTAAATACACTAATGGTGGACCTTCACACTATCATAAAACAAAATTCACTATATTGTGGCATTTGTGGAGAATGAGATGACCATGAGACAACAAAACTCCATCACATAAAGTTTGGGTGAAAGAAGAACCAAACTATGATAAGGAAATGGATTATATAAAGGGACTAGCACAAGGACCATTGTATGCACAGGATCATGAGTACATGGTTTTTCCATGGCAGAAAAACCAAAGAAATACTAATGAGATTCAAAGTTTGGGATCATACAATGACAATGGCTCATTTCAAGGAGGAAGAGATAGTGGTGAAGGAAGAGGTAGAAGAATCGATGCCACTTGCTTCAATTGTGGAAAGATGGGACATTTTTTTATTAAATATTTGGGTTGAAAAGAGAAAACAATATAGATTCTATGGTGAGGAGGACCACAATGCATTTAACTATGAAAAGGAATGCCATAACTATAAAAAT
>VDFB02084039.1:0-42349 GCA_007258455.2 Sequoia sempervirens | reverse complement strand
TCTGTAACATAATTCATAAGTACATGAAATATTTTTCAAGGTCCCATAGATGGAATTGGGTTGTACCATTTACCCTCATAGCGAATGAATAGAGCCATTATTACTTATGAGGCTCAATAATTGCTGCAAGCATCATTATTGGATAATCGTAACTAATATATATATATATTTATTTACATGTGTACACCACCTATGAGGTCCTTATGAGTCTCTCTCTCTCTCTATATATATCTATATATAATGCATACTTATCAATTGCCCAAAATATATTTATTAACATCTGAATTATACATACCGAAAACCATATTATCTTTAATATATTTATCTCTATCAAATATATATATATATATATATTTATTTATTTACATGTGTACACCACCTCACGGTGGTCATATGAGAATCTCTCTCTCTATATATATCTATATATAATGCATGTATCAATTGCCCAAAATATGTTATTAACATCTAGATTATACATGCGAAAACCATATTATCTTTAATATATTTATCTCTATCAAAAATATATATATATATATATATATATATATATATATATATATATATTAAGTACCAAATACCAGCTATGACTTCATTTGCTAGGCATTCATTGATTATCTTTAATTCACTCTTTGATTGTTTTTCAACAAGATCTATAGACAGGTGTCCCTATCTCTAGCTATTGTTGATGATGTTCTATTTCTTAAGACTTCCTTTGATGATCCCCGTCCCTCGTCCTCTCTTACCTGAATCTGCCTGAATGATTCATATCCTTTATTTATGTCTGTCGATCAAAGACTTGATTTGAGGCGTAACTTTTATGAAATCGTTGCTCTCTTTTAACTCATTGATGACATAGCATTTTCCACCCGTGTCTTTCTGTTCTACATCTGTTTTTAAAATCACCTCTTCCTCCGCCATTCTTTCGATCCTTCTTGCTTCTGTCTTTAATACCGCATATTGGTAGGGCATAGCCTTTGCAAGGAGTCATGGCTTTTTAATTAATCGCTGCTGCCTTTTGAGGACTGTATATTGCATAATGTTAATGCCTTATTTTAATCGTTGTTAAGACTGTCTTCTAAATACTAATCGTTGCTACACATATTTTATATCAATATTCATTTTAATACATTAGTTTTCTTTATATATATTTATAATATTTATTATATTATAATACTAATGTTAGGTTGTTGATATTTATATTTATATATCTTTTATAATTATATTGTTATTTATTGGATAACTATAATCATAATATTATCTTGCGATGGTTATAATGTATATTTCTTTTGTATTTTTAATATGTATTTTGTTATTTTATTTATTTATTGATGCTTTTAGTGTTATAATTTCGGGGGCATGACAAATGATGATAGTTTTTCAAGTTCTAACCCTTAGTATTGTCTTGGTCATGGATTTTTTATGCTGATTAGGCTTTTTTGGGTTATGTTAAGACATATTTTTCTATTATTCTTTTCAATTAATAAAATGAATCCCTACTTATATGCCTTTGTTGTTGTTTTTTTTGTTTTTGCTATTGTATTGGATTTCATTATGTCAATCTTGTTTTGATTCTGTCCTTCAACAGTATCACTGGCAGATTCAAGATTTGTGACATGTAAACTTGGTATAGGGAGGAATAATTATAATGGAAGTAAAGACAATACATTGTGAATAAATAGAGCATATATATATTGAAAGAAAATAAAGATTCTTCTAATTGATGTGTAATTCAAGTCAATGTGTTCATGTTGGAATGCCTAATACCTGGTAACATTAAACACATTTGCCTCTTTTCGTGGGACAACTAAACATGTTATTTTCAAGTATCCTCTACCATGCCTACTAAACATAAGGTTATTGATGGAATTGAACAATATTCTAATATGCATCTAATAAGCATTGGTTTGTTTAGTGTAATAGTGAAACTTTTAAGATAATCAAAGCTAGTTCCCCTGCTGCAAGAAAAGGGGAAAAGTGGCTATCATAGTTTAAGGAATAAGATATTGTCAAATGCCACAACAAAAGAGGAAGAGATTTGATCCAAGGAAACAACTCTCCCAAAATTCTAAGGATATTGTCAAATGCCACAATAGAAGAGAAAAAGAATTGACACAAGCAAACTCCACCTTTCCATTTTTTATTTTTTTTAACAACACCTAGTACTAAAAATCGACATAATATTCTAGTTTCTTTCAATGCACTTTCAATCAAAGTATATATTAGTTAAGTCAAATAGCCTACGAGTAATGCTAGATAATTAAATGAGTTTTTATGACCACAAAATATATTATTTATGTTAAGTCTTGTAAAGATTGCATGTTTATTGTATGGGTGAAAACTTTTGCAATGGTAGTTCACAATTTAGAAATTATGACTGTAGACTAGTGCCATTTTAGAAAAAATCTCATTACATTGATGACTTGTACCAATTGCTAGGTTAGATATGTGATATAATGCCAATTTAGAGTAGAGAGGGAGATTCTAAACTTTGCATTTTAAAATTTAAAATTTAATGAAAACAAAGGGAAGCATTGAGAAGAATTAGTTAATTGTATCTTTTTGAGAGAGAGAATCCTTATAGATTCTCTAAATTGTTACCACAAGGCAAGCAATTCTACTCTCAAAGGATTCATGATTTCCAAGTAGTTTGACAATGTGATAAAAAAACAAGGGGGTTTTAATGCAAAACAAATGTCAGGAGAGGGGTTCAAAACTATTGCAATGGCTATTGCTAGGAGACCTTGTGTTGATGAGGTGACCATTCTTTGGAGATAAAGGGTTCCATTTCTTTGAAGTCCTAAATACTTTAAATTTAGATGATTTTTTTTTTTTTTGATATAGAATTATGAATGGTATGGGATTCCTTTAATTTTAAAATTGTAAGAATATTTCTCAAGGAGATAACCATTCTTTTAGAAATAACATGTTGGAGTGTGGGTTTTTTGGCCTTTGTGACCCTCCAGTGGATAGTGAGACAAACCTCTTGGATCTCTGATTTTGAGGACACCATGTTTTCATTATGTCTTCACCCTTGGTTTATCATGTTATTATTGATAGGTTAGGATTTGTTGATTTCCATTTTATAGTTTAGAATTATCAAAGATTCACGGTAGTCTTAGCTATCTTATTTTATTTCTAGTTCTTCGTTTTAACTATTTTTCTTGCTTAAAAAATAAATTTGCAAGGTTTGAGGATTGCCATTCCATAGAATATCCTCAAACTAAACAATCCTCACATTTTTTCACTTTTTTGGTTTAGTTGGTCTTTTGCTTTCTTATTTGAAGATTTTTTTGAGGCAGAAGAGGTCGTAGGACGTTAGGGCACCATTTCCATAGTGTTTGTCTTTAAATCCCACAAGAGTTTACCATTGAACTCCTTTTATATTCACAAGAATGTTTTACTTCTAGACTATCACAGTTCTACTTGCTATTAGCTTCATACAAACTATTTGACAAAATTCCTTTAATCTTTGATTCAATAGTGCTAGTTTTGTACAAGTGTGTTTCTCTCTCCTTTGTAACATTCCAAGCTTGTCTTGGTGTTATTTGTATATAGTCAACACTACCTTTCTCTATCTTCACCATTATACTGTGCTCATTCATTTGTCTTTTAATCGTTACATTGTTGTTCTTGTTGGAAAGGCAATGCTTTCAACATCATTTCTTCAATTTTGTCAATCAAGTCTCCATCTTGACATGACATTAATTGTCCTTAGTCAATTCCTTCTTTCTTTTAAATCTCTTGCAACTTATTTCACTCTACATTGTTGCTTCACAAATTTTGATAATTTTGAGGATTTTTATGAACTGAAATTGTGCTAAACTCATTATTTGTTGTTTTTGCTTGCTTCTAGCTACCTTATTTTCTTTTGTCACACATATTCCATCCTTCCAAACCTATTTTAGCTTATACAAATTATGTGTACATTACTTTTTAGTATTTATATACATTGGCAACATGAACAAATGTTAGAATATTAACAAATCTTCACATATTCTATTTCTTTGATGTGAATATTTTCAATATGTTTCTTTTTTTTCACTAGAATTTCTCCAAATCTAGAATGAACCCAATTTTTCTAATTTGTGGTCACACTAAGTATACAATTTTTTTGAAAGGCTATAATGTAAGGAATACTTCACCAAAGGAAGACAATTTACACACAAAGCCTTGGAAAATGGTATATCCATCAACAATAAAGTACTTATCCACTATCCATCTTGATTTCACCTACGTCCACTTGTCCATAAGTATTTATGCCAAGGGGGGAGGTTAATATACCTACAAGTCAACCTAGGTAATGATCTCTTTGTTCCACCTTTGTTTATGAAGGAATGGTTATATTGTATGATTTGTTATTTTATATTTGCCTATTTTTAGTTAAAGGGTAAATAGGTTTTAATAGATTCCTAAAACCCATTAACAACAAAACAATAGCAAAACAATTTGATAAACACTAAACCAATTAGCAACAAAAAGGTCAAGAATCTTAAACAAGGGCATATTGATAGATACAAAAAAATAGTTATATAACCCAACTCCAACCAAGTTGCTAAAGGAAAATAACCAACCCAACTTACACTACACTTGACCCCTTGTAATCCTCACACCCTTAACTCAGGAATTGAATTTCAATATAGATTTAGGAAGACCTCTCTTCCTTCTTTGAGCAATCGTCCAATAGAAATCATTATCCAACTCCTCCGATTGTGGAGAAGACTTAGTCTTCACCCAATGCCTCAACCAAAGTCACCTTGTACAATGAGGAAGAATGCCTAACCAAAAACGTATCCTACACATGATTTGCAAATTGAGTAAGAGCAAGAATCCCCCCACGACTCACCAATTGGGAAATGGGGTCTAATGTAGAAGCCTTAGCTGATTTAGAAGGTAAAACCCTAACATGGAGTAGTGCAATAGAACATCTTTAGGGGAAGCTACCTTAGGAGGATCCTCCAAGATTGTAGCATGATCAACCAATTGGGGGGTGAGACAAGGAGACTTATTCATTAGAGAAATAATGGAAAAATGCATAATCAAATGATTAGGGAGGGATTCCTCCACCAAGTAGTTGAGCTCACACTCCTACATTAAGAACATGGAAAATTAGAAGCAAGGTGTCCATTAGCAAAGCATCTTTTGCAACAAGATGATAGGATATCATAATCAAGTTGTTGAACCCATCACCTATCCTGAACCATCAAGACAAAATACCCATAAAGTGCCTTAGAAATGTTGATGTCCACCAAAATGTAGGCAAAGGATCATAACCAAGAGAAGTCATGGATTTTACCATTACAATGTCCAAAAACATAACTATTAGAGCCACATGCAATAGATCTTGTAGCATCAACAAAGGAAGGATCATCTTTAGGATTTTCAATAATATGCACAATATCAAAATATTCACATCCTCCTAAGGCTCATGTTGGAGAGATGCCTACATCAAATAACAATGATAGGGTTTTAGAGGTTTGCGAGAACTACGTTTTGAATTGGTTGAACAAAAATATGCGTTTGTATATTACCTTTATCTTTCATGTTGTAACTACTTTATTGACATCCTTATTCCCCACTTATATTGTCTAACTTAACTTTCCCCTTTATTGTGCTAGTTATTAACCCCCTTTTTTATCCTAAGTGTGTGTCCTTATGAATTCTCCATATCTATAGTTTAATTGTGATTAGGGAAAATCAGAATTAAGAAAATAAGCATTTAATCAGCAATTCTAAAATCCTAATAAACTACGAAGCACAATGAAAAGCTTGAACGCTAAAAAAAATGAAAGGATATCACCGAATTCATGTGTCCATTAGATGACCTCCGTAGCTCTTCTCCATTTTGCTACTAAATGATGATTGCCCTCAAATTCGAATGTAGCCTAAAGTAAATGACAACAAAATATCAAAGAAAGTATTATCTCAATAGCATGCAGTTATAACTCTAGATCTAGATATTTGAAAATGATAAATGATAGTGGTATTTATAGAGAGGTGAATGCGAAATGGATAGTTGAGATTGCCTGATTTTTAGTTCAATCAATGGCTGAAATTAAATGAGACAAGACAGGATAAGATCAAAAGTGAAAGACCAAGAGGAAATTAACCGATTTCACAAAAAATCACTTTAGTTTGAGAGGGAAATTACATTTTGAAATAATGGATACATTATCTCATTGCAAGAGGAAAAGAAAGATTAATTTTTTGATTAAATAGAAATTTAATTCAAAAAGTGAGAGGAAAGATAAGCTATTTAATTAAATAAAATTTAATTAATTCATGACGGAAGATGCCAAAAATGAATAATTAAATAATTGTCATAATTATTTAATTATAGTGGAAAATGATAAATGATTAAATAAATATAAATTTATTTAATTATAGAGGTCAAAGATATTAATGACGTAATTAAATGAATAACAATTTATTTATTTAATCAAAAGAAGACATAGAAGGACAAAATGAATTAATTAAATAATTTAGATTATTTAATTAATAGAAGACTTTGCGACATTAGATAATAATTAAATAATAATGTTAATTATTTAATTATCAAAGATGAAAAAGGGGATTTAATCAATTCACGAGCCTAATGATAATTTTTAGGTGTCTACATTAATATGTTGGAAACCTTATAGTTGGCCAACCATCCCAACATTTTATGAAATAAATTGTTTAAAATGTTTTCTAGACGACATGATATCAATGGAAATATACAAAACTTTCTAGAGCCTAATTAAGAGCATTAATATATGTTGTAATGCAATAATTGTTTCATGTACATTATAATGTGTCCATAAGGTTGTTAAACTTTTGGTACCAAAGAATGCATTAGATTATATTCACAAATGCACGATATTATGGAGACTGGAAGATATCTATGTGTCGGTGTTGATGGAAAGTACATTTCCCACAACATTACTTGATCAAGCACATACATGACACTAGAAGTGTGATCCAACTTAGTTAATAGTGGAATATGAGTATTTATAGTATACTTTCCTCAAGGAGTTTTACATTCCCAAGTTTGAGCAATAGATCACTGTTGCATTTAAAGATATCAAGCAAGAGTTGTCTAAGGAAGTCCACACATATTATGCAAGAATTAAGACCTTGGTTTCAAAGTTATTCTATGAACTACATGCAATTCAACATGCTTAATGGTTCACAAGTGACTTTCTAACACCATAGAAGGTCCTTGTCACATGATATGTACACAATGTAGAGAGAAGCCTTGGAATTTGTAATGGGCATAGAAGCAACGGTAAGATTTAACACTAGTCTAAGTCCACTATTAGAGGCCTAGATTACAAGTATGGGACAATAAAAAAAATATGTTGGATACTATTATGTATGCTCAACAAACACGGTTATGGTGTGTAAAATTTAAGTAGGAAGGGAATAATACAAATAACCACCTAAGGAGGAGCATTAAAGTCATGTTATGTGCATGTGAAATTTGCTAGGAAGAAATGACAAAATCTTGACCACTATTATAATAGGTGAAACAAATCAAGTTATCAATATCATGCATGTTAGAGTGCCCCCATGATAGATAAAATGTACAAAGTTCGTTAGATATTTTTAGGGAAAATGTTACAAGATAAAAAGATGCAAAACACTATTAACCATTAGGGTATAATCTAGTTGCATAGAAGTATAATAATCTTGTGTGGAATATGGACTAAGATCTTTGTCACATCCCTTTCTACACATGTATGGAATATGGACTAAGATCTTTGTCATATCTCTATCATGTTCTCCTTACTAGCATAATAATCAATTATGTAGGTTGATCCATTATATTGAATACTTGAGCACACTTTTATTCCTTGATTGATAGACCTTCTACAAGGTATAACTTTATATATCTCTTTTTTCCTTATCATACCTTGTACTTGTATTGTCACATTTGTAATCCCTATCGCCATACATTCTACTTGTGGGATAATTATGAAATTTACTTTCACCCTTGTTAGATGCATCTCCACCTTTTTCCCTACTCTCTTCATCTAGATGTGTTATATCATTTTGCTCATACAAGGTAATTGGGCCACTACCATCACCAATTGAGGACATAATAGTCTATGGATAATCATGTCTAATCTTCCCAAGAAGCACAATTCATTCATATATTTGATCAACCCTAAGAGGTTTCAACCTTTTTGGTATAGTTCTCAAACCCGACTCATAAGTTTCACAAAATAAGTCAATATATATAGTCTTCAAGTCTGTAACATCTAGGTATTGCAAATAGAGCATTGACAAACCTTGTGTGAAAACCACATGGTGATTCTCCATTCCTTTTAATGTCAAACAATGCTTGGAAAAGAGATACATGATCAACATTATATACATATTTTTCATTATACATTGCAACAAGATCTTTCCAATTGGAAAAATAATGATCAAAGAAACTTACTAGCCAATTCTTATCTTCACCATGCAAGGATTTAGTAAAATACTTCATACACATGTCTTCATTAGTGAATTGAGAATATTCCATGAAATTTGAGAATACTTGAGTGTGGTGATCTCCTCGTATACCCATGTGTGCATCAAACCTTAGAATTTGATTATAAACTTCCTTTGTCATAATATTGAAATCATAGGTCGCCCAAGACAAGTTTGATTTATTATGAGCAACACTGAGAGGAACATTTGAATTCTTGTGCTCATGAGTCATGAAGGTTGTAGGTTGTGATTGAAGCACCAATTCATTAGTATTGTGATATTTACGTTTATGAGCATACTTTGAAGTGTGCAACCCTTTGTGGCCTTCTTCCACTAAGTCATCAACTAAGATACAATTGAATTCAAAACTCATTTCACTTTTGTATATTCCATTTATGACTGTTGAACATGTATCATATTCTTCACATTCAAATTCTAATTCAATATCATGCTCCTCTACTTCAGTTAGGACTTCTTGCTTCTTATATTCTTCTTGGAGTTTACTAGGACTTGAATGATTCAATGGTGAATTAACATTTCATATTATGCATCTTTTACTAGAACATACATATCATAACCATATTATTAAAATATGTAGATGTATCATGCTTCTTTTAATTCCCTTCCTTCCAAAATAAATCCCCATTTAGTAGGGGAATAACATTTGTTCTCAAATAATTTCATAAATTAACTCCATATAGTTTGATTCCCTCCATTGAAAATAGAACAAGGAAAGACTAAATAGTTGGAAAATATTGTAGGCTTCACATACATTTTCTTCTAATTGAAAAATTTACAAATCTATGTAATATATTCTTCAAATATTTACCAAATTCATTCAATAGAGTCACCACCTCTTCAAAGAGGAAAAAACCCTGAACAATTGAAAGCTCGTCAAAGCTCAAATACTTTTTGAGTTCAATCCATTGACAAAGAACTCCAACTTCATGAAATCTTTGAATGATGCATTAAATTTCAAAATTATTAGCTTTGGACATCCCTAGTAGAGTCACCAATCTATTGGTTCTACAACCTTTCTTTCAATGACTTCTAAAGATCATTTCTAGAAGTTAGTTATAATGGAGCCATGTCTCATTATTTACTTTTAGTTATCTAGGCATTTAATAATTCTCTCATGTGATAGGATTAAGACACTTGTCATGATCTTGTCTAATCCTATCCAAGGCATCATATGTACTTTTCCATATTTAGTTTGGAATTCTTGCATTCTTAATGATAGCATGATATTTCTGCCATTTCTCTCTTTTGGAAGTTATTTTGTCTTGTAGGTGATCTTGGGGTGTTTGAGGAGTTCACCATAGACTCCTACATGGTATCAAAGCTTTAATGCTACATATTTCTTCCCAAATCTAAGGGACGGTGCGAGTTGGGGTCTTGAGAGCCTCGCCTTTGAATCCAGGGCATAAGAGAAAGTCAATATCAACTTTTGTTTTGTCAAAATCTGACATATTTTGCCAAATCTGCAAGGGTTTGATGCAAACCATTTTTATTGGAGCTGTTTTCATTTTTGCTTTAGAAATCCTCCTTCCACTCATTTGTAGGAGAAAGGATTTTTGGGTTTTGTAGCCAGGGTTGAAATCTCATCTGGGTATCTTTTATATTTTGCATATATAAAGAAAATTGTTGTACAAAAAGAGTCATGCATCATTTTTCTATAGGTTGAAGGTCATTTTTAAATTTTTTTTTCATCTTTTGCTTGCTGGATCGAAAAAATATTTCTGGGTTTTTGTTATTGTCTACAAAAATCTAGTAGATTTTCAGAAATCAAATTAGAAGTAAAACTTTTTTGCTAGAAAAAATTGTTTCCTACTGACACAATTTATCCCTTTTTTCAAAAAATCATAACTTGAGCATATGGTTTTTGTTTTGTGAAACTTTATATCATCGAAAAGTTGATTCCGTCATCTACACAGATTTGAGTTTATTTTTCATCATGGAGGTATATGTGAACATTCATCAATGCATGCCCTATTTCCTTTTTTGCATGCATTAGGTTTGCATTTTCTCTAAACTCATTTTAGTTCTAGATCATTTGTCAATCAATGGTTGCTTCATAGATTCCAAAGTTGTTCTAGTTTGAGAGTTTTTTAGTGTTCCTTGGCATCAAGTTTGCTATTGCTTTATCATGATTATGACTTGAGTCCTTGAGTGACTCTAATATGGTTTCTAGCAAACAAAATTATCTTTCCTTGTTGAAAATATGAATGCACAATAACTCTAATGAAGTTGCACTCTTCAAAGGATCTTAACTAAGAAGGATGCCACCCACACAAGAAAGTATTGCAACATGAGCATGAAATGAGAGATTCTATTCATGAGATGATTTACAATGTACAAGTGCCTTGTATAAATAGGAAAGATGAGTGGAGGGAAAAGATAACCCTATCCACAAGCATTAAATGCACAACTAATTAAAAATACATAAAGTAATGCATAAGGAATCTTCTAGATAAACTATAACTAATAATGGAGCATGACCCCATTATGACTTATTACCTAGAGAATGAAACCTAAGAATATGACCTAAGTAAACTTATGTAAGTGTAATTAGATAATTAATTACACCAACACCCACCATAAGTGCAACTTAGGGAGGAAATGATAATGCAAATGAATGGGGCCACTGGGCTTTCTCCTTTTCTCCACTTGTGAGATATTTCATTTCATTACATTTGTATTTGTATATGGGTACCTAACATGGCCTCATAGTTGGGACCCATCTTTGCATACTATTCTTCTCCCTAAGCTGCACTTAAGGGGGGGTGTTAGTGTGAATATTAAAGTCTTGTACCTAGTAATTTATCTCACTAGGTAATTAGGGGACTTATTCAAATGTTAAGTTTACTTAGGATATAAGATTCCTTCTAGAAGTCTTAGTTGGATTTTCTAGAACTTATCTTATCTATGCACCATTTCCTAGGTAGTTAGTTAGTTGTCACATGTTATAGGATTAAGACACATGTCACAATCCCGTTACATTTTACTCTCTCACCTTGCCTATCTAAGGAAGGTCATTATACTCATTTGTATCATACTTCATACCTCATCATTTTGATAGGTCTTAATATCAAAAAAGCTCATATTCTTGCATACTCTCTTGTAGAAGGTTTTCATTGTTTTTGTAGGTGGTCTTAGGTATTGAGCTAATCTTCATCTCTTACATGGTATCAGAGCCAAGTATTGCAAAACCATTTTCAGATCTGAGAGTTGAGCTATTACTGGTGAGAGATCTTGGTGATTTTTAGTAAAGTTGAGTATGCTCTTCTCTTGCATCATATGATGACCTCGAGAATTAGAAAAACTTGAAAAAATACCAGATTTGAGGTAGTCTCTATATGAGGGTTTTCATGGAAGGTCACTCTTGGCTCATGTTGGAGGAGAATAATCTCAAATTTGAGTTCAGGGCAGTTGAGAAATTTAGGATTGGCTTTTTTTTCACCTAAATCTGACATTTTATGCCAAAGTTATGAGGGTTTGAAGAAATTGCAAGATATGCAATATCTGGAGGTTGCAGTGCTTCTGGTGCACTTTGAGCCCAATCGAACCTCACCATCATCTTCAGAGAGCTCGAAAGACGAAGATTCATATATAATACACGTATATTTGGCACAGACTGTTTATGAGGCAATTTTTTTTACCTGCACAGTCATATGACTCATCCAAGTATGGGTACGATTTTGTAGAATTAATTTTTTATTTTTTTTATGATATTTTGCATAAATTTTAAATAAATTAGGCTATTAAAAAAATTTATTGGGTACATTTGATTTATTTTGCACATTTTAAAAGTCTGGCATATTATATTTATTTTGGTGGATTTCAATTAAAAGTCTGTGGAGGATTTTTTGTATACGGTGAGGCATTTATCTTCTAGTAGGTTGTATTGCTAGCCTTTGTCTTGTAGGTTGTTTAATCGACGTACACCACCCAGTCCATAGTTTCACCTGCACCTATTGAAATCCTCCTGTCGAGCCCCTTAATCTCTCACCCTCGGTCATCGCTTAAGGTCGTGGGGTGGGTTCCCAACACCACTACCTCGTCGCTTCGCCTGAGTAGAGGCACCGCTAGGTGGGCGACACCTTTTTTTTATTTTCCTCCAGCCCGCGACTTGGTCACATGGGCACTTAGGAGCTAGAATTTTGTGCCAGTTTAGTCCTTGATTTCTGCACCTAGTTAACCTTAACGTACCTCAAGTGCCCTAATATATCTTTTTTTTTCATTTTTCCATAACTTTTCACCACAATATGGAAATTCTACAAATGAGATATCGACAGAAAGTTGGTTCTGCATACTTTGTAGTGGTGTAGGCCATTTTTCTAGATTTTGCAGCAAGTACAAATTATTGTAAACTAAAGTCAGATCTCCCCTTTGGACCTTCGATCTCCTAACTTTGTACTAGTTTCACCGATTTTGGTGATTCAAGTTGCATTTGGAAGGTATTCAAGATCTCTTTCATTGTGCACATGCACTTTTTCTAGATTCAATCCTAGGTATTATTTATTTAGTATTTTGAATAGTTGGCATTGCGACTGATTACTTGGACATCTTGATTCCTGGAGAGGTTCTATCAGTTTGGGAAGACTTCATTTGTAGTATATATCTTATTTGGGAGTTTCTAGTTCATATTGAAGGTCATCGTCTTTGTAATTTTTAGAGATCTATCATAGTTCATTATGGGGTTTTCATTTCATCCTTCTCTGAATATGTTGAGAAGGGGAAACTATAAACAATAGAGAGATGATATCATCAAACATCTCAGATGGCTTCATTTGTTGCCACATTTGTATGATCTTATTCCCCCTCTTGGTACTGATAGTAAGAAATTTGCATGGAATTGCAAAAGGGATCATGTCTTAGGAGTTATTGCAATGCATATTGATGATGACACTTTGAATACTATTGATCATTTTGAGTGTCCTCATACTCTTTGGACTAAAATTTGGGAGATATATGGAGATCCTGATACTCAACCATTCCCAGATGATTCTATTTCAGATTGTCACTTGCCTCTTCATTTTTTAGAAAGGATACCCTATGACTATGCTACTATGCGAGAGTTTGAATATTTGGAATACTTTGAATCTTCTGAAGAGGATGAAAAGGGTTCTTCAGATGCTCCTTCTTCTTCATCATAGATAGTTGATGTACCTTCACCTTTAGTGATTCCTTGTGCAAAGTTATTGATTGAGGCTCCTATCATTCCTATTCAACAACAAAATTCTTATGTTGGTGATTCATTGAGCATGTCCAATGATTCATTACAAGTATCTCAATATCTTCTTGATTGGGATTCTTATCTAACATTGCATCCTTGTTTGTGGAGTCTCACATTTCAGATTTGGAGGACACATTTGAGGGGTTATCTCTCCTCTTTGATGGAAGTCATTGCACAACTATTGTCAAACCATCATGGTCTTTGGATATTGTTCAACATTAGTTTTCTCATAGTCTTGATTTGTCACCTTCTTCTTTGATTGGTCATGTACCTGATTTGATAGTGACATCTTCATCCTTAGTGGCTAAGGAGACACATGAACAGATTTCAGAGACATCATCATCATCCATATTCATCCTTCTTTCCTTCAATTGCTATCCAAAATGGGAAGCATCCTTGCATTTGTACTTGGTTTTATTTCTTTCGAAAGGGAGACAAGTTGTTTGTCGACATTAGATCATGTTTTGTCTTCAGACACTTACCATTTTTATAGGCGATCACACATTATGGGGGCCTACATAGTCTCTCTCTTTCCATCTTATGGGGGGTCTACTGGTTGTTATGTATCTATGTGACAGATGGTGTACTTGGGGGTATCATGGAGTCCTTCATCCTTCATCACATGATTTGCTTTTATTTTCTTTTTTCTCTCTTTTGGGGAGGAGTTTTGTCCCACTGGGTTTTCTCCTTTTCTCTGGTTGTGAGAGATTTCATTTCATTGCATTTGCATTTGTACATGGGTACCTAACATGGACTCGTAGCTGGGACCCTTCTTTGCATCTTTGCATCTTTGCATAATAATCTTCTCCCTAAGTTGTACTTAAGGGGGTGTTAGTGTGAATATTAATTTCTTGTACCTAGTAATTTATCTCACTAGGTAATTAGGGGACTTATTCACATGTTAAGTTTACTTAGGATATAATATTCCTTCTAGAAGTATTAGTTGGCTTTTCTAGAACTTATCTATGCATCATTTCCTAGGTAGTTAGTTGTCACATGTTATAGGATTAAGACACATGTCACAATCCTGTTACATTTTACTCTCTCACCTTTCCTATATAAGGAAGGTCATTGTACTCATTTGTATCATACTTCATACCTCATCATTTTGATAGGTCTTAATATCAAGAAATATCATATTCTTGCATACTTTCTTGTAGAAGGCTTTCATTGTTTTTGCAGGTCGTCTTGGATATTGAGCTAATCTTCAGCTCTTACAATTCTTAGATAAAGCGAATGCACAAAGATAGACCAGTGCCTATTTAGGGTTACAAAGTTACAGTGTAATACATTCTTATGTCACATCTGAACATATTATGATGTTCAATTGAACACTATTATATTTATAATAATGTGACTTATGAAGGGATTGTAATGTGATCCTATTTAATGATCCATTTGTGATAAGAAAATATTAATTATTTTCAGGCAAGTATGTATGAAGAACTATATAATATTTGATTATATTATTAAGAGAAAATGTTACATCACAAAGTGGAGATGATTACACATTGAAGCATGTATTCATATAAGCTTCAATTAGAATATAACAATGTTGTTACAAAAAAAATGTACACACAAAATACTATTTCCCATAATAGACCAAAATGACTTACATCTCGCCTATTTTCCAATCTTAGAACCCTTTACAATGAAATACAATTTCCCTTTTAAAGGTGAAATGAGCATGCAAGCTCATGAGAAAATGACATTTTTAACTTTTTACATTTGACAAAATTCTATTTTGTTGAAACAAAATGAGTGCAACAACTCATAACTGTTGGGAACATTTTTCAATAACATAAGTTGATAAAATTTTCTAATGCCATTGTAGTGGAAACAAACATGAACATACTCTCATGATGAAGACACATGGGAGATTTTTGCAACACCTTGATTACATGAAATATGCAATGCCCCTCTCGATTACAACTTTAGATGTGAGATTGGTGTTTTAGCTTCATCATTTTCCTTGTGGTTTCTATTCTTTCTTTGGATGGTGTGTATGAACCATCACATGTTTTGAGATGAGGTTCCTCAACATGTCAGTTGTTGGCAGTCTGTATGTTTATATTCCTAGCTTATAGGTATGTTTCAATTCATAGAGATGTGCATTGTTTATGCAGTGATTAAATGTGAACGTGATTATTGATATTCAAAATGAATGATTTATATAATGAATGTATGAATGCTACTTTTATGACTTATACTATTGTACCCCATTTTGTGGTTATGTTGCACTCATTGAGTAGGTACCCCATTGAGTGGTTACAAATAAAACGTTATTTCTCCACCTGGCTACACAGGTCTAAGTTATTCCCCAATGGTGGTTATTTGGGAGATGTCATACTAGGCCTCCCTATCTATTCCTCGGTCATACTTAAATCAAGTATGATATGTGTCATATTTGAGTAGCATTGAATTAGATCCGAGTTAGGTGTTGTTCTAGAATCTATCATGAAATGTAAATTTATGCATGATTTAAATGATTTCTTAAAGTTGTATTTTTCGTAAAAATATTTTGAGTTGTATATTTGCTTGATTAATCATATTTTAATTATGAAATAAGGTAATATATTTAAATGATAGTTTAAATTCCTCTTTTGATCATAAAAATGTTTGATGAGTTAAAATATTGTTTTTATGTCTAAGCTATTATTTTTATAAAAATAGAAAAATATAGGGGTGTTGGCAAGAAGTTGAGTCCACTTTTTGGCCAAAAAGTGGAAGTGTTTTTCCCGATTTTCAGAATTTGACACATTTGACCTTAAAATTTGAAGCACTTAGAGATGGAATCTTCAAAAAAGTCACTAATCATAAAATGTACTACTCGGAGTCTAGTTTCCAAATATGTAATTTATTTCAATACCTAGATTGTACAAATTGAGTTTCAATAGGTGTTTCTAAAAACCACTATTTAAAAGTCACTTTTTTTTACCATATCATGCACATGTACGACATCCATATTTTGACCTAAATTATTGTATTTTTCTAAATCCTTTTGGGAAAAGATTTGTGACTCACTGAAGCTTGTTCTCGATATTTTTTTGTAATTTTTTATTGAATTTTTTTTTTTTTTGTTAAATTTTTATTAGGCATATTAGTCGTTTTGAAAAATCGCCGTGTACAACACACATAAGATGACCTAAACTTATCATTTTTTGATTTTTAAATTTTTTTTTGAAAAGAATTGTCTAAAGTTTGTTCTCATGCAATCTGTTCATCAAAATGTTATGTTGATCAAAAGTTATTAAAATAGTAAAAAACCCTGATATTTAAAGTTTATGGACCAGTTTTATTAGAAATTAATTGAAAAATAGAAAAAATAATCCAATTGTAAAAGAAATTACATATTTGGAATCTGCATTGTCTCATCTAAAATGGGTTTTAATCTCGTCAAAAAATTTTGCAAAAAAAGTCGTCAGCCATATGTCCAAACTTGGTATTTTTCTCTGACATTGTTAGGACCTTCAACTTCAGTCAAACCGGTTGAAGTGTAATACCCCATGTTTCTGATACTATTTACTACTATTGTTTGCTTTATATGTTAGTGTGATACTGAATTGTGATGGTGACTGATTCATCGTTTTGGTGTGTGTGGTTGTGTAGTTTAATTGATTGCTACAATTGATATTTTTATTATGATTTATGATATTATATGTATATATTAATAATATATATATATATATATTATATGTATATATTATATATATATATTATATATGTATATATTATATATATATATATATATATTTGGATAATTTTATTATAAAAAAATTGTATGTATATTTTAATATCTATATAATAGATTTATTATGCAAAGATTTAGAAGTTATAAGACAATTTTTACAAATCATAATGTTATAGTTTAATTGGGTAAATTGAAATTAAGTTATGTGATTGTAATTAAATTGATGGGCTAAGAATAAAGGATCCAACGGTATAGTGTTATCGTGTGAAGTAGAAATAAGTTGTGCTTTGAATTTAATCAAATTTTCTTGAGATGTTGATTTGCGACGTTGGTGAAGTTCATTGCGTTGTAGTTGTTGGCGTGGTTCTATGATTTGTTCACTCTCGAGATTGTTTATTTTATTTTATTTTAGTTGATTTTCTTTGAATTGGGTTTAGGTCATGTGGAAGAACCCTTGAATCAATGTATTCAGTTATGGGAGACTAAGTCGTGTTTAGGACTTCCAGAGGCGTGGTTTTTGTATTGGTGTTCGATCTTGTATTTTGATGTTGTCCTTATGTTTTGGCTTCGGATGTGGTATTGATGTATACTTGGATCGTATCGTGTATGAATGTCATACATGTGATTTTGGGCGAGAGGGTTGTGCCTCGCGATTGAGCCATTGTTGGTTCGGTTTTCCTTGTTGATATAATCTTGTGAGTTGGAGATTCTTGTGCTAGAGTGTCTAGAGAGAGTGGCTCTAGTGGGGGCCGGCGCACAAAGGGGCTGTCAGGGTAACCCACATAGAGTTAGATTAATCAGTGATAACTTAAGTAATAAACCACGGGTGGGGATCAAACACTAATAAGATAATTGTGAAGTCTCGTCCGCCTGTTAGTGCTATCACAGACTAAAGGGGACTGAGAAGGCCGTGGTTGGCAAGGTCATTACCTTGTCCTCACGAAAGGTCAATGACTCCGCATGAGTGACCCTATGGAGCGGCGCCTTGAGATAGGCCGTCTGGAGAACCATAGATGGAAGCGGCACCTTAACTTGGATGTCTGGAGAATCCATGTAGAGATGGAGGCGGCACCTTGTAATAGGTTGTCTGGAGAATCCATGTGAAACCATGCGATGACACTCTCGTCTAACATTCTATTTGTGTTGATTTTCTGAAGTCCTCTGGAAGTGATTCATGGTTTTGTCTTTGGTTATTGTTGGAAGTAGTATTTGCTGTTATGTCTTGAGTTTCGATATTATGTTTGGAGTTTCATTGATGTTGTGATTATGACTGGTTGTTATGTTCATCAGTGGTTTGTTGTGCCTTTTAGATTTGCCATTGTTGTGTTTCTATGTGGTCTTTGGTGTTGGGTTGTTCTTCTTGGAGTTAGTTTGTGTTTTTGTTAGACGTGCTTGGTCGGGGACCCTTCCTTGTCTACTCTCAGCACGGGGGTGGTTGGGTGGAACGTGCTTCGCACCCCGTTGGGTTTCCCCTTCTATTGCAGGTGTATCTTTATTGCAGGGCTTTTGGAAGATGTTGATGATCCAGTTATTCTTATGTACTTGATAGTTGTATATACTTCAGTTGTAATGTATTTAATGTATTTATTGATGTATCATCTCCCACGTGTGATGGGGTGACCTCGATGTAATTTGGATATGTAGTTATTGAGATGTATCTTCAGTTAATTGTATTTTATTATCACTTGGGATGTAATGTATATTCAGGCCTTGTATGTATTCATGAATTGTCACTTGTAATAGTTGGTTACGTTATGTTGTATCTATTGAAATATGTAACATTTTATATCTGTATAATTACATGTATTGTCACATGTGCATATGGTATTGATAACGGTATTGTTTAATGGATATTTTAATGATGAATGGGAATTAATAGATTTATATAATTGTTTAATTATTGTTTATCTTATTATCGTTGTTATGGGTTAGTGTAGTCATGTCACTTCGTGTACCCCATTGGAACTAGTTGTGCCTCTTAATACATTGTTATGTTATAATACTTAAGTATGTTATTATATTCTTTTAAAAAAAAAAAAAATTGTTCTGTTGTTATTAGTTCCTTTGGGGTTCAGTGACATGAAGGCCTAGGTTCATATTCCCAATGCTTTTCTCGAACCAAAATACAAGGCATAAACCCGACCACAAAGCAAATCCAATTTCAAATTTTTGAAAATGAGATCCCGCTTTACAAAACGAGATCCCGCTTATTAAAAATTGGATCTCGTTTTATAATCGGGATCTTGTTCCCCTATACTAAATGAAGTGACTGTTGAAAGGGAAACAAGATCCCGTTTCCCTTTCAATGGTCCCATTATTTAATATAGGGAAATGAGATCCTGATTATAAAACGGGATCCCATTTCTTTTATTTAAATTTATTTTCAAAAATTACTATGAAGTCTGCAACTTCACATGTATGGCCGGGAGCAGTAAAATTGAGCTATTGTCTTTACAGGTGGTGAACTTGATTTTTGATTGATTTTTTCAAAGGAGGCATCAAGTAAACCATTTTTGAAGTGGAATTGTGTTAGTTTTGTACTTGTTTGGAGGAACGAAAGGTCTTCAACTTGCAATATGGATTGAATTTTTCAAAGGAGGCATGAAGAAAACAATTTTTAAAGGGGAATTGTGCTAGTTTTCAACTTGTTTTGAGGAGCACAAGAGGAATAGTTTTGTCCTAATAGGTCTTCAACTTCCAATTTGGATTGAATTTTTTGAAGAACTTCACTATTGACATTCATTTGTGCTTGAGGATTTTATAATCATGGGAGATACAGCTCGTAATAAGAGAAGGAAGACATTGACTCCTCAAGAAGTTGAAGCAAAGAGAGAGGAGAGACAAAGACAAAGAGAAAGGAGAATGAGAATTAGATAAATGAATGATGGTGGAGCATCCAATTCCACAACTATTGAAGATGAAAACATTGAGAAGACCATGGTTGTAGATGAAGCTAATTTGCAAGGAGTCAATTTGGAGAAGAGTATGATTATACAAACAAGTCCTACTATGTCTTCAAATCCCTCTTTCAATGCTATGGAGAATGTTTCAATATGCACAAATCTAGGTACGTCTTCAAATCCACATGTTAGTGAAATGGTAAATTTGTATGTAGAATTTTTACAAGATGCTGGACATAATGATGTTGACATTGATGATATTCAGAGAGATGAAACTTTTATAGAATTTGTTGAAAACGAAAAAGAAAAATATTTTGTTGCAAATGAAAATAAGAATGATCCTTTTGTTGAAAATGAAAACAAAACCTGCTTTGTTGATGAAAATGAAAATGAAAACCGTTTTGTTGATGAAAATGAAGATGAAAATGTAAATGAAAATGAAGATGAAGATGAAAATGAAGATGAAGATGAAAATCTAGAATGTGATGTTGAATTTAATGAAAATACTTTTTTTAAAATTGGAAGTGGTGTTTTCGATAGTCTTCCGGTCAAATTTCTTGGAGGCAAATAAGAACACATGCGAATAGAATATACAACAAATTCTTTTATCGTAAAAAATTGCATTTCAATGTCAACTAATGATGCAATTGATGAGAATGCAAAAAATGAGGAAAGTAATGAAAAGGTTAGGCTTTTATGTTAAACTAAAAAGAAAAGATCAATCATTAAAACATGTTATGTCTACTGTTGCTAGTGCCATTCAATCTATTGGGAAAAATAGTCAATCTAAAGATAAAAACGCAACAAGAAGAGCTATAACAACTGCTATAGTTAATAAAGCAACTTTGAATAAAAGAATGGTAAACAATATTAGTGAAGTTTTAAAAATACATCCTAAAACATTGCTAAGAGTGGCAAAAAGAAGAGAAAGTATAGAAAATGATCTTATCAACCAATGTTGGAGTTTCAGTGGTCGATTCCTGAGGTCTGATATGAAATTGAATGTTGAAATTAAATCTTTGATCAAAAAATATTGGCATGATAATACTAGGGTTTCATCTAATGCTAGAGATGTTTTTAAATTAAGGGTGGGGTCCAAAGTTCACGATCCTCACCCAAAACACCTATTAGATACAACACAAACTAAATTTTATAGAAAATTTTGTGGTGATTCAGTGTTACATGGTAATATTAAAATAAGTCAAAGGTCTTTTGAAAAATGTAAACCCTGGTATGTTATAATTAATAAGCAACAAATATCTTTTTGTTGTAAAACGCATGTTCAATTTCGTTATTTTTATGATGTTTTTCGATATATATGTTGTACCTTGCATACTAACATGATTATATAGGAGTGTGGTATTAATATGCCACCTGAAGCAACAAGGTATTTTATGTCAAGTTTTTTTTTGTGAAAGATTTAATGATAAATTGTTTTATTTAAGTTCTTGTATTTTTGGACAATGCATTAACTGTGGAAATGTTTCATTCTTAAGAATTTGTATTCATGAAAGTGTTGATAATGATTTTGGACAACAATTAGTGGATGTTAAAAGATTTAAGAATGTTCACTATTCTTTAAAATATGGAAAAATATGAAAG
Organism: Sequoia sempervirens; assembly: GCA_007258455.2. Taxonomy (NCBI): domain Eukaryota; kingdom Viridiplantae; phylum Streptophyta; class Pinopsida; order Cupressales; family Cupressaceae; genus Sequoia; species Sequoia sempervirens. The sequence goes on along the minus strand of VDFB02084039.1, from coordinate 20,466 downwards.
CATTGTGATTTAGTTACAGAAAAAGTTAGTGTGCATGCATTCATAAGTGAATTTAAGAATAAAATTGTACCAAAATATGTCATGCACTCTGAACATTCTTGATGGCTTGATGGCCAATTTCGTGCATGTAGAAACACATTTCCAATTGGTACTATACTTTCAGTGGTAGATTTTGCAGAGAATTATACTCTCGCTCCGCAAGAGGAAATTCAATCATAGTATTATAATTCAGTGCAAGTAGCTATGTTTGTCCATATTGTTTATAGACATGTAGATGATAGCATTGAGGATGATAGAAAAGTTTTGAGGGAGTATCATTTTTATTTGAGTGACAATCAGTTACACTCGTCAGATTTTGTTCAATATTGTTTCAGTATATTTTATAGAAATTTAAGAGAAAGTGGAATTCAGATGAAAGAACACCTCATATGGTCAGATAATTGTATGGGGTAGTTCAAGAATGCTCAAATGTTCTATTGGTTAAGTAGGGTTCATAAGGAACTTAATGTCCAACATATATGGAGTTTTTTTGAAGCTGGGCATGGTAAATGAGAACGTGATGGAGCTGGTGCATGTGTCAAAAGGATTCTTGCTAGAGAAAAATTAAAATTCGAGGATGCAATAAAATTTAAAGATGCATGTGGGATTGTGGATTGGTGTAATACAAGATTATCTGCACCTGGTTCGAGTGAGTAATCTATAGTTCATCGATTCTTTTGGTTGGTTGAAGAAGAGAACATTGTACCTAGAGTTGACTGTGAGAAAATCAGTGGATCTACTAAATGGAATTCATTTAGGAGTTCGACAACAAGCACATGGACTATTTGGACAAGGGCTTGCATCTTTTTTCCAGTTTTATATCTTAGGAGATTGGGAAGCATGTGAAAATATAGAATGGGTTGAATAGTGGGAGCAAAGATCGTTGACACCTACACAAGCACATGATCAATATGAAAGAAGTCTTGAAGAAAATGATCAAGTGTTTGCATTTGAAGACTATGACCGTGTTTCAGACCTTGTACAAGAAGGTAATTTAAATTCAATTTATTTCATTTTATTTCACTTTATGAAGTTATTTTGTAATACTAAATTATTTATATGGATATGCGCAAGTTATTAAATCAAATTTTGTTTGCAGGACATGTGTATGCTATTGTTGCACCTGAGGGGAATGAAGAGCAAACAAAATATTGGTTGGATCATTGTGTGGAAACTAAACATAAGTTAATAGCACCTCTAGAAGATGATGATGGCTATCATTATCTAACAGGTATGGTGATCCCCTTAAGACATCCCCTTAAGCAAATTTTGATAACAAGTTTTTGATCCCCTTAAGCAATTTTTTAGAACAAGTCTTTGATCCCCTTAAGAAATTTTTGAGAACTTATTTGATGATGGTTTTCATGTTTTCCAATAGGATCGATGGTGGTTGTTGGCACTTGGCTATGAAAATACCCGACAAGGAAGAATGGTCTACTTGCATTCGAAGATTATGAAACACATAAAAAGATTATACATTATTCATATTTGGTGGTGGCAACAAATATAAAACCAGATCGGTATTGTGGAAAACCTTCAAATAAAGTTCTATGGAAAATTTCTATGGAAGAGCATGAGGCAATCATAGATGCATTGCAAAAAAGAGAGGATGTAGATGGTACAATGGAATAAGTAAATATAGGTAAATATAGTTTTAGTTTTATATTGTCCTTTTAAATACATTAAATACATGTTTCGATATTGGTCAAGTGTGTTATTAGTTGAAATTTATTTAAATTGTCCTTTTATAGATCCTTAAGGCATAATCACAAAATGGATCTAGTCCATGCAGATTCAACCTAGACAACATGGAATACTTGGTAAAAATAGGTAATTATTAGTTAAATTATATTTAAATACATGTTTTGATTACATATTGATATTGCTTGTACATTAATAGTTAAAATTGATTTATTATCCTTTTTTGTATCCTTAAGCCATCATTGCATTGATCTCATACTTTGAAACAAAAGGAGAGGATGCCGATTCAACCTACACACATGTGTGGAATACTTTTAAATGCAGGTACTTGAGTTGTGTACATATAGATAGTTTTATATAAATTAAAATATGTATGTTTTGATGATTTCATTGATATTGCTTGTACCTTTTTGATATTAGGTGGTGTGAAGACCTACTACATTCTGGGCACAAGTTTGAGATGTTCTTGAGATGACATATCCAAATTTTGTAAACATTGTTTTGAGATGACATATATGTACATACATACTTACAGAATTAAACATACTCTATGTACTTCTATGTATCAAAATCGATATTCTATATATTTTGTTTGTTAAATGTGCATGTTTTCCTACTTTGAAACTTTATATTTGATTGTATAATAACTAAATATCATGTATACATTATTGTTAAATCAATTATATCCTTAAGACGTTGTATTATGACCCCTTAAGAAATCCCCTTAAGACGTATTATGACACCTTTAGACATCCACTTAAGAAGTTGTATTATGACCCATTGAGACATCCCCTTAAGATGTTGTATTATGACCCCTTAAGACATCCCCTTAAGATGTATTATGACCCCTTGATACATCCCCTTAAGACGTTGTATTATGCCCCCTTAAGACATCCCCTTAAGATGTATTATGATCCCTTAAGACATCCCCTTAAGACATTGTATCATGACCCCTTAAGACATCCCTTTAAGACATTGTATTATGACCCCTTGAGAAATCCCCTTAAGACATTGTATTATGACCCCTTAAGACATCCCCTTAAGATGTTGTATTATGACCCCTTAAGACATCCCCTTAAGACGTTGTATTATGACCCCTTAAGACATCCCCTTAAGACATTGTGTTATGATGACTCACCCTAAAACTTATAATACTTGCTAATATCACTTAATATTTATACTCAATTATACTCTTCTTTGATCCCCTTAAGACGTCGTATTAGGACCCCTTAAGAAAACCTATAATTAGTGTTGGATGCTATTATTTGTTTTGACAAATTATAGATTAGTATTTGATGCCATTATTTGTTTTGATAGCTTATAAATTAGTATTGGATGCCATTATTTGTTTTGACAACTTATAAATTAGTATTGGATGCCATTATTTGTTTTGACAACTTATAAATTAGTATTGGATGTCATTATTTGTTTTGAAAGCTTATAAATTAGTGTTGGGTGCTATTATTTATAGAATTTATTAATGCTTTTATTCTCTAATCTTCTATGATATTGTTTATTTCTTAAAATTTTATCCTTTCTGATATATAAACGGATTTCTTTTGTTTGTAAATTATGATTTATTGACTAATTATTGATTGACGTGAATTGAATAAGTTCATTGACTAATTATCGCTAATTATTGAATGTACATATCATGTATATCATGTATGAGATCACTAAATTTGTAAAGTATAAATATTAAAATGTCTTATTAATTTCAACTTTAATTTCATATTTATATTTAATTTCACATTAATGTCTTGACTATGAACATAAAATGCATAAATGTACATGTGTAAATTAAAATTTCAAACAATAATAAAGTCCATAATTAATGTAACATATTAAGTGCATGAAATAAAGTCCATCAGAGTACAACCCATGAACTAAAGTCCAACTAAGTACTTGAGCCATGAAATATAAAGTCCAACAAAGTACATGAGAAACCCGAAGTATAGTCCATGAAATAAACAAATATAACCCATAAAATCATGTTTCTAGGTCATGTATTGTCTCTATAATCAAGAGACCTCTTCACACCATGCAGACTATGCGGATGACCTGAAACACTCTGTACAAGGGAAAGATGAAATCAGATGTAAGAAAATGAAAAATGATTTAATGATAATTTAATTTATAATTCATCATAAAATTAAATTACCATCATATCTGGGTTTGGATGCTCTGGTGCACCTGAAGCAACCTCTAAATTCTCTGAATCAATCTACATAAACAAGAAAAAGAAAGTTGAAATTAGATGTACAAGTCTACAATTAAAAATGATTTAATTCAATTTAATTTATAATTTATCATATTTTAATTGTACCATATTATGAGGTTGTGCACCCTCTTCTCCAGGACCTGTTTGTACATGCTCAACTACAAGATGTGTCTCAATGCTATAAAAGAAAAATAATTTAAAACATGTATTAGCTCATATTATATATATTCAATTTAAAATTTAAAATTAAAGTTATATTCAGAATATATAATTTATAATTGAATTTAAATATAATAAAAAATATAAATTACCATTTGATCTGGAGCTTGCTTTGCATGTCCTCTTGGAGGTGTAACTATGTCTGGGTTAGGGCTAAAAGTTGCACTAACAAAGTCCTACAAGATCAAAATTAAAGCATGTATACTTGAATTAGGTTTATATATATATATATTCAAGTTTGTACATTTTGTCTAGAATTTTTTTTAAACAACCTGAAAAATCAGAGGCCTCACGAGTAGTCACAAAATCTAATGTTTGCTCGATGCCCATTCTCATTATGGTATCAACCTAGACATACATACATAGACATTTAACACTTATAATATTTACAAGTGTACATGCATGTATTTCATATATAGTGAATTCAAAATTCATAATTATAACTATACTAATGTAAACTTTAAACAATTTACAATATAAATGCACTTGCCCCTAATCTATGATGCCCGATAGTGGAGGAGTGCTTGACAATCCCTCAGGTGGAATCGATGTGGAAGCCGATTGACTTGCCTAAACCAATATAAATATTTCAAACATATATGTGATTCAATTATAAATTTAAAACTCGAGTTAAAAATGATTTCATATATAATTTTAAAAATTGAAATCAAAATACCCCATAAGGGTTGCCGAGTAGGACTGGTGTCGATGTATGTACTCGTGGAACAAATGATTTCCCCATCGTTAGTATCATTTGTACACCAAACAGTTTGATTGTTAAAATGTATTGCAAAATTTTATTTGATATATACATTAATCAAAATTCTTATAAAATGAACATGTAGATCATGCATATTTATACCTGTGTTGTAGTGTCCTCAGGGTGATGGTTTGCTGTAAGAAACTCTACAAATGAACTGATGCGACCAGATGAACCACCAGAATCTCCATGTCCACCTAAACTAGGTGTGGCCTGATCAGGTCCATAACATACTTGTTGACAACTAGTACATATATGGGGGACGGGCCTCAACATTCCTAGAGTGGTACTCAGACCAGCTCCATAAAAAACTCCTCCATCATTATTGTCTCTATGCTCCCCACCCGCTATCGTAGAAGCATGTTGATCAAGGTCTCCTGCGAGTGTACTAAGGGAACCTAATGTCGAGACCAGAGCTCGATGATGCATAGGTGCGGGAATGGGAGGACCAGGAGCAACAACAAGGGGTTGCGCATGCACAGGGCATTAGGGATCAACCCTTGCCCCTAGCCTCTATTGTGGCATGCTATCACCAACACCCTAAAATGATTTAAAATAAAAATAATTGGGCTTTTGCCCCATAACAAACTCTACATACAATTTTCTCAAAAAATACAATGGGCACTCCCAATTAGCATGTGGGGGACTATCAAAAACCATATACCATCGATCCCAAAAGTGTGCACTCATCTGTGGATGTATGCACCACCTCATGGATATTTTAGATTTGTTGGGAGAAATGGGTTGTCGAGTAACGGGGTCGAGAAAGTAGGGGGCTAGGTGGGCTTTCGTTATTTTAAGGTCTAATTTTTTTTTGTGAGAGAGACTGTCAGCATAAAATTGTCTCATCTATTCTCTGTCTCATCGATGCCTATCTAGATTAGAATCAATGGCCCTGATGGCATCCACAATGTTTTGCATCACAAATGAAAAATGTCTCACATGTGGTGGAATCAATGCTTGACTCTGCATAGCATTGATTTTACTTTGCATGGATGCAACTTGATCGTTTATGCGTGCTCGCAAGCGAGCCTCATCAGATGCAATAGGTGCTGGAGGTGGCATATTAGGTGGAGGGGGAGGTGGAGGGGAGGTGGATGTGGTTGTGGCTGAGGTGGTGGATTGATGATACCATCAATGTTAAAATCATCCATGATATGAGATATAAATGTGCACCTGCATTATTTATTATACAAAATTAACATACAAACTTAAAAAATTACAAGAAATATTTAAATTTGAAACACATGCAAATTTGTTTAAATAGGATGTACATACATATATTAAGATCATATAAAATTGAAACACATATACATTGATTGAACTTGAGCATGTGCATACAAAATTCAAAATTTAACATGTACATGCATTTAAAATAAAAATTATGATGCATAATTTGCATGCATACATCATTAGACTAAACTATGTACATACATACAAATTTCAAAATTTAAGAACTATATGCAATTTTAATACATGTGTACATACTAAACAATAAACTTGAAACATTCACAAAAAGCTCATTTTATGTCTAACACACACACACATATATATATTACAATTTTCTAACATGAGAAATCATGATCTAGTAGATAGTCATAAAATATATACTATTATAAATTCATCATTATAAGTTCATAAATTCCACTCATAAATTTACGTCACTAAAAATATCCATCTAGAACCAAAATCATAAATTCACGTCACTAAAAATATCCATCCAACCAAATTTATAAATTCATCACACAAAATATCCATTGTTCACCAAATTCATAAATGCATAACTATTTAAGATCATTGTCTTAATTTAGAAACTATTGTGGCTCTCCACAACATCTCTTCATTTCTTTGTGTTTTCCTTTTCAGAATCAGAAGTTCTCCTCTCCTCTAGCCATTGTCGATGCTCATCTAAGATCCCATCCATAGCCTTGACAACATCAACAAGGGTTTGCATCCTAGATGAAAACATCCTCATAGGTGGTGCGACACATTCTTAATTTTGAATAATGTTGATTTGATCTTGGATGGTTCTAACATTGGCATTGATTCGTGCTTGAAAACAAGCACCATTGATTTCAGGTGGTGGAGATGGGGGGTTATGAGGTGGAGTGGGTGGAGGTGGAGGTGAAGGTGGTGGAGATGGATGACATGGAGGTGGATTGCGAATATTATTGAATCGATCCATGTGATCTTTAAGATATGAGTGTTCACTTGCATTAGATTTGTAATTTCAAAATGTAAGATACATGTTTAGGAAATACCTTTAAACCATTCAATATAATTTCCTAATTGAATACAAATGATAAAATATGTAAGCCTCATTTGTGTCTAAGGCATGTTACTTGAATGAAAATATAATTAAATATTAATATAGGACAATTTATGAATGCTATAGGGTTTACGATTTAGAGTTTAGGATTTAGGTTTTAGGGTAATAGGATGGCTTAAGGGGATCTATGTAGTAAGGTCCTAGTACAAAATGACATCGCTTTTAAGTGAATAAAATTTTGTGAAGATGCCCAAGGCAACCAAATTTCATTAAGGTCTGAGGCAACTTCACCAAATTTTATTCACTTGAGCCATGCCATTTTGTCCCAGGAACTTACTAGACATAGATCCCCTTAAGCCATTCTATCACCCTAAATCATAAATTAATCAACCTAGATCATGATTTATCTCATTCATATTATAATCTTGCATGATTTTATTATAGTTAAATTTTGTTGCCTTGGGAAACTTCAAATTTTGAGAACTTATTTGATCCCCTTAAGAAATGCCATATTAGGGCCCCTTAAGAAATTGATTTATAGTTTAGGGTGATAGGATGGATTAAGGGGATCTATGTCTAGTGAGTTCCTAGGAAAAAATGACATGGCTCAAGTGAATAAAATTTGGTGAAGTTGCCTCAGACCTTAACATATTGTTTTCTAATCTAATTATAATTTAACATTGAAACTAAAGTTTAACATATTGTTTTCTCCATATAATGCAAATGAAATATAAAACATTTAAGCAATGCAAATGAATTTTCTTGAGATTGAAATTAGGGTTTTCAAAATCAAAATGATTTGTTTGATTTCAATTTAGGGTTTTAACAATTTTTTTTGTTTGATTTGAATTGAGGGTTTCAAAAATCTTGATTAGGGTTTCTAAATGCATTTTTTTTAATTCATTTCAATTTCTAGGGTTTTGAAATACAATTTTTTTTGTTTCATTTCAATTAGGGTTTTCAAATACAATTTTTTTTGGTTTGATCAAACAATTTAGGTTTCAAAAGCTAAATTATGTTTCTAAAATACAATTCAAGGTTCATTTTTTCATTTCTATTGAGAAATCTTTAGGTTTCATTGCATTTTTTCATCTATTTCTACAATTCCTCATTTCTACTATAACAGGAAATAAAATGCTTAAAACGTCAAATAAATTAAAAAAAAATGCTAAAATCAGTTATTGTATTGACAATTTCAATAAAAAATGAAAAAATGCAAAAAAATGGGGGTGGACGGGTACCTAGAGACTATTTGTGGAGGTTGCTATCGCTCAGAACTCAGGATCTCGTGCATAGGTAAAATGCAGTTTGTTCGTTTAAAAAAAAATAAATACCATTAGGAAACGGGATCCCAATTTGTACAAAATGGGATCTCAATTTTTATAAATCGGGATCCTATTTCATACTAATCGGAATCTCGTTCCTTGTTCGTCGGTTCAGGATCCTTTACAAATGGGATCCTGATTTTTAAAAAGCGGGATCCTGTTTTACATTTAGGCTCGAGATCCCAAAGCTAAACGGGATCCCGATTTTTAAAAATCAGGATCCCGTTTTTCCAATGCCGATTTCATTTTTTTGGCTAAGGAAAAAACTTCCATGTTTCATGGACTCAACTTTGTGCACTTACCCATTGTTAAGTTAATTAATTTCAAAAAGTTCTTGGGGTGGGAATGTGTATTTATATTCAATTTATTCGTGCTGTTATATAATTGCTAATGAATAAAGAAAAATGGTTTTTATTTTGTGAAATACAAATTTTGGAATTTAAAATAGAAAAATAAGAAAAGAGAAAATTGGAAAAAAAGTTCAAAAGGGAAAAGAGTTGGTCATTTTTGTGAAGGAAAAATGCTCCAAAATCCCTCTTTTTGAAAATTTGAAATTGGGTGAAATTAGGAAAATTTGGAAGTGAATGGATTGGGTTGGATGGATTGGGATAGGAAATGGATCTTTCTTGTGTGTGTGTGATCTTGCCTTCTCCAAATTGGTAAATTGCTTGAGTTCTCATGTGTTTTATGTGCAATTAAAATTGAGGTAATCTTCTTCTCCTCTCCATTGTTTGAGAATTTTCTTATTTTGGATGCCATGCTCACCCTTTAGGTAGTGTAGGAATTACTTTATATATTGTAATTTGAAGTTTTATAGGATTTAAATTTATTTCAAATTTTGAAAAAAACCCAAATAGAACCATGATTATGGCAAAAAAAATCCAAAATGTGAAATTGATTTTAATAGTGTGTTGTTAGCATATTTGTATTTTTACAAAATTGAATTTGAAACTTTAAAATTTGAAGCTTTTCATCAATGGAGTTTTTGGGAATTTACGGTTTTCTAATGTCAAATAAAATTAAAAAAAATGAAATTGTGCATGTTTTATGATGAATTTTAATGCGGGGAAAGGAGTCTCCCTATTTATTTTTGATTTACAAGAAAAAGGTATTGTTAGAATTTTGGTTTTCAAAAATTTAAAATTTGAAGAAATTTCAAGCTATTTTAATGGTGTTTGAAGAAATTGTTGGTTTTTGTGTTGGAAAAATATTACAAAATTGAATTTAAAAGTGAAATTTGAATGATTAATTTTGAGGGAATTATAGTCTCCTTAATGTATTTTCATAAGGATCATTTTAAGATTATATTTTCAAGTTTTTGAGAAATTTTTTTCATGTTTGTATGCATTATTTTTCATGCCACACTCGTTGAAGAGTGTGATGAGCCTAGGATGAAGGTACTAGAGAGGGTTAAGTGAGTGAATCCCAATGTGTAGCTAACCCAAAGTGGCTTGTAGGCTAATCATGAGTAGCAAGTCATTTAATCAAGTGGAAATTAATGATATAGGGTAATTAATTAACCAAGATAATGAATGCCCCTCTCATGCCTTGAGTGCTCATAAAGACTAAGGATGTTTGGGAAGATGTGCTAGATTAGGGAGCTTGGGTCTTGTAAGATCAAGTATACTTTTCCATATGAGAGGAGTACTAGGTTCCACGTGATGCCATACCAATGAGCACCATGATGACACTCCCTAACTAGCTCTCTAGCATCTTATCCTAGTGTCTTGTGTGTTTGTGATGTCATTGGTGAGTTTTCCCAATGATGATATTTATGTTCCACCATTTGTGAGTTGGCCCAATGATGATCATTGTGCTTTTCCAGTGGTGAGTTACCCAAGGATGATTTTGTGTTGTGCCATTGGCGAGTTTACTCAACGATGATCTTGTGATGTGCCATTGATGAGTTTTCCCAATAATGATCTTGTGATATACCATTGGTGTTTGTTCCCAATGAGGACTTGTATTTGATGCTAATTGTGATTGATCCATCTTGTGATTTATATGAGTGTATACTTCGTGTATGATGTGTGTGTAAGCCTTCTCCTAATATGTTTAGTGTGAGTGTGTGTGATTGTGGCCCATGTGACTATCTCCTAGTATGGTGGGAGTGTATATTTTGATTTCATGAGGTTGGGTGGCATGGAAACCATCGTTGGGGATTGAAGGATCATGGTTGAAGTTGACAACTTCAATTTGATAAAGGTTTCTCATGATTTATTTCATTATTTATTCCATTTTGTTAATATGATGTAATTGATGTTGAAGGTCATTTGAATCCTCTTGAAATTGTAATATATTATTGGACCTCCCTCTTGGGATGAACTGTAATATTCCATTTAAGTGTCACCTTTATTATATCTTGTTATGTGCCTCAAAGTTGGAGCTAAGCATCTATGCAATCTTATATACTTTAACTGCTTTCATGTTTTGGATAAAATGAACATATAGCACATTTGGTTTTGGATTTAAATTGAACTTAGGACTCTTTATTTGGTTTTTAAAATGAACCTTGGTGTTTATAAATTGCTTTGGTGTTGTGTTGTTGGTCTTAGTGGCTAGTTGGTTCATAGGTGCCTCTTTTTAGGGAATGGGCATGTTTGTGTTCTTGAAGAATAATGGAAGTGGTGTATCTCTTTTCCCATGTGTTTTATTGCTTAGGGTAGGAGGTAGGAGTTCTTGGGAGGTCACAATACTCCTACAAACCTTCTCCTTTGTGCTTTTAGTGAGTCAAGTGATCAAGAGATAAAACACTCTAGTTATCTTGGAGTCATGTTGTTATTTTTGAGTTCATTAGTTGTTGAGTGTAGTGTTTGGTAGTTCCTAGGTGTTTGGCATGTCCTAGGGAACAATCCATAGCTTGGGTTTTCTTACTGGACAAGACACCAGTGCCTCTATATTGATGATAGAGTGCTGATAGGGATGTCAATGCTTGGGCACTAGTTTCCTCTCTGGGAATTAGTGTCCCTTCTAGGCACTAGTGTCCCATTTGGGCACTAGTGTCCTTAATTACTTAGTTTGGGCACTAGTGTCCTCAATTACTCAGTTTCTCCTTCATTCATTGATTGAAGGTTCTTCCATTCGTTTCTTAGGGACACCTTGTATATGAAAAATCTCCCCCTTGGTCTTGTGAGTCTTCCCATGTTTCATCAATGAGTGTCATACATCAAGAATTATGACATCTCCCTACCTTAGGAAGTGTGTTGTATCTTGGGAGTGATTAATTATCATTCCATTTAGTGGATAGTTTGTTCCTTTTGGTTAGGAAACCTCCTATGAAGGTTGGAATTTGTGTAAAGTGGTGCGTCAAAGTGTGTATTGAAGATTGATGATCCATCATCCTATCCTAGAGTGGTGTTGTGAGAGAATACGATCATGGATTAGTAACCGATCATCGTGTAGGTGTTATCCTATCTCTCGTATCTTTTTCATGGTGGATTTATACCATGAGTGTTAAGTATTTAGTTATTTCCACCTTTATTATATAATGGTGAGGTTATCTTGTTGTCATTGGCATTGTGTTGTTGTGTTTCACATGACACTGTGTGAACACTATTGTGTAAGTGTGACACATTTTTATCACATTAACAACATTGTTGTTTCAAAAAAATGTTTCATTAGATTTTGTTCTAAGCATGTTGGCTTGGGGAATTACAAAATATCCACTTCACATATCATATTTCTCTAACCATGATGCATATACTTCTTTTGAAGGTCATTTGTGAGTCAAAACCTTTTCAACCTTATTTGTGTGAGCTACGTACCTTGTATACAAAAGTTCGTTAGTTTCCTTGAGAAGACTATCAAGACCCGATTCTAAGTTTAGCAACTTAGCCAAGATCGTATTGAACAAAACTAAATCCACCTCATTATCTAAAAATGTAGATGCACTAAGGGTGGGAAAAATATTATTGAATTCTACTTTTCAACCATTTAATGTCTTTATTTCACTGCTATCATCCAAAATATTTGTCATCAAAATCTCTTCCAAAGCTTCAAAATATTTTTACTTCTCCTTTAATAGTATATTTTTTTTTCTTTAGAAGGTAGAGATATCATTAAAAAATACTATCACCTTATATGTACTTGAAATATCTATAGGGTCACTTGGATAAAATTTTGCATAAATGAACATATCTTCCATTATTTGTATACATGGAATCCAAATACTCAAACTATATGTCAAGCTTACCTCATTCTTACATGGCTAATATATGATTTTCTCAACTTATTATATAATTAACCCATGTATCATCCAACTTGTGCAAAATATAGGGCATACTATGACCCAAAAGGTTGTTAAATAAATCAACAATATTTTCTGTTATAGAATAAATACACAATTAACCAATTGCAAATTCAACCTTATTCTTCTCAAAATATCTTCTCCTTCCCAAAGGATCCCACAATGCGTATTGATCTTCTTTTATTCCTTGGGTAAGTATGAATTTGAACCATTTCAAATCGTAGTGGTTGCAAAAACTGAATCATTGTAGAAACAAAAAATCCAATCACAAGGGAAAGTTCTACAAATGACCAATTCAAATAGGAAAGTCCACATAACTTGATGGATGCCAAGAGTATGCAAATATCCACTCTAGATAGAAATCTTGGCAAGTTCAATTGGAAAAGCCTGCACTATATACCTAGTTTAACCCATCCTTACTTCATCTTCATCCTTCTTTGTAGAAGTTCCTCTTTTTATCATATTGAATTTTTTGATGGTGAACTTGTCTAGTTCAGTATATTTTTCTCATAAATCATACAGTGCTAACATTACATTTACATCTTAATATTCAGTTCAATTGTGTTCATTGCAACCATACAATGTTGATTTCATCATTGAAAAAATGAATAATCTAAAATAGTCAACTTAATAAATTCTAGTTCACTTGGGCTTACCCATAAGTCCTAATGGCCATGAGATTCCTACAAAATGAGATGAGGAAGAGATTCACCCAAAGCTAGTTAATCTCAAAATTCTTACAAATGTGGAAAAACCAACCAGTGTCAATTGTGCAGGAAAATAAATTGGAATTGGTTGTAAATGGGTTGGTTTAGCTACAAAGCCTTACAAAAGTCTGATAGTTATAGACCAAAAACCTACAAACATCTAGTAGCAGAACAAAAACCTACAAAAGTTCAGTAGTAGAACAAAAACCCACATGCTCATAACCTAGCCAATTTTCATCCTTTCTTCCCCAACTTTGAACTACAAATTCCCATTAAGCTCTTCTAAAAAGTGATTCCCTTAGTTTCCAAAATTGGATTTAAAAATTCTCTAGAAGAAACAACCAAAAAAACTAAAAGAAAAACACCAACACTAAACTAAAAACATAAAGCAAACTTGATTTTTTTTGGTGATACAATATTTCCTATGGACTTGGATGCTCATACATCAGATATAGAAGTTACTCTTTTAACTAATCTATTCAATGCATCTCAAGAATAAGATATAGCAAATCCAATATAGGCACCGCATGTGATAGGATTTGTGTATTCTTGGGGATAATTTTGAGAGTTTGGATGCTACTTCATAGATTCTCTATATAAATTCAATTATAACATTTCAATTATATTTCAATGATTGTGAGTCTCTATATACATTTCATTATGACACTTCAAGTGCATTTCAATTATTGGGTTGTAGAGGTATTCCTTTATGATGATATTAATAGAAGAGTTTGGGTTGATTAAAATATTTTCACAAGAATTAGGATTAATTATCCTAGTAATGTATAAGGGCCCGTGATAGTTATTGTTGGGAATTTATTGCTATGTAAATTTAGTTATTGATGTCTCAATAGGGATTTCAAGATAAGAAGGTCCTTCAAAAGAGTTTATGTTAGCTATAGCAACCATATTGTTAAATTAATGGAATTTTCATTCTAGACCATCATATGAATAATTTTGCTAGTATTCAAGAGAGAAGAGTATAGTATCATTTGGTTTAGAATTATTTGAATAATGAGGTAATGGGTTCTTGTATGTTTGTAATTTTTTATTAGAGGAATCACAATATTTTTCTTAATTATTTACACCTGTAATTTGGATAAGGTTATTGTCAATAAAATGTTGTACTTGATGTTTAAGAGTTATGCATATTTCAACATGATGACCAAGAACCCTATGGTATTGGAAACATGAATTAGGATCATAGTTTTTAGATAAAGGGAATGAAATTCTAATAGGGTCAACTAGAATTAGTTAAAAGAGGTTTGTGGATAAATTTGAGGTCATAATAGTTTGGTAGGAATATTCTATTCTTTTTAATTATTTGAATAGATGTGGCTTGAAGGAAATGATATTGTTGGAGAGTAGTAGTTAAGGTGGATGAGTGATGCAAGAGCATCCAAGGTGAAATGGCAATCTTGCATCACCAAAAATATTGTTATTTTAATTGGTTTATTTTCAATAAGGGCTTAGAGGCTAGGTGAATAAATATTTTGATTTGCAACTTTGTAATTTCCCTTGGGATAAAATTGTAATTGTAATTTTGGTGGGGATTATGCATTTATGAATATTTTCTAAGGAAAAATTGGGAAAATACCCCTCTTGGGCATCCCATTCTTGGTGGGGACCATTTGGAGTGCATGTGCTTGCATGTTCAATTGCATGCCTTGCATGTAATTGCATTTTTGTGCCACAATATTTTCATATTGTTGCATGACCGTATTTGGAGCCATCAAGGCTATCAGGAGTCAAAGAAAGTGTCATAATTGACCAAGGTGATTGGCCAAAAGTTAGGCGCCCATGTGAAGGCGGTGAAGGAAATGCATTATTTAATATTTTATTTTCTTATCTCTCCTCAAGTTGGGGCATTGGATTTATTGGTAGTTTGTGGAGGTTGTTTTGGGAAACTAATGGTGGTTTTCTTCTCACACAATTTCTATATAATGATGTTTGCTCATTTGGAGAAGGGGACTTTTGGAGAAGTTGTGGTTGCATACCTAGATGCCTTCGGAATGAAGCTAGAATGCTAAGTTGCAGATTTTTTTTATGTGTTTATCTCATGTTGTATGTGAGAATATGAGCTCCATGAATATGTATTTCATTTTCATATTTTGAATTTAATACATGTTGCATATTTCTCTTCCATTTTATGTGTTTCAAGTTAATTTGCTGCCTTCTTGCATAGTATGTTATGTGTGTTTGTGACCAGATTTGAGAGGGATAGTCTCCCTTTCCATCAATGGTATTAGAGTAGGTTATTCTAAGTCTATAAATAGAGCATCAAAGAGAGGCAGTTTGTAGCAAGACCTGTGAGTTGTGGGTGAAGATTAAAATGCATCCAAGAGTTGTCAACCGTGGTAGAGGTAGAGGTAGAGGAGGAAGAGATCCTCCAAGAGATGAATTTAGAGCTCTAAGAAGGCAAGTTGAGGTTTTCTAGGAAGATATTTGCAAAAGAGATGTGCATAGAGAAGATGATAGTGAAGATGAAGCTGAAGAGGAATTTGAAGAGGAAGAACAGGATCAAATGGATCCTGGAGAAATCAGATTGTTGAGAACTATTGCAAAAACTAGAAAGAAGCCTAACATGGAGGTTTCAAAATTTAGTGGAAGCTTGAATCTAGAAGATTTGATAGACTAGATTAATTACATGGAGGAATTCTTTGAGTTCAAAGAGATTGAAGACCCTCGTAGGGTGAGGTTTGCAAAAAAAAAACTAAAAGGACATCCTAGCATTTAGTGGAAGGAAATGCAGCTTGAAAGAGGAAGAAGAGGAAAGGAAAAGATATTCAAATGGGATACAATGGTAGAGAAGATGAAAAGACAATTTATTCCAATAGATCATGAGTTGGAGCTACTAAAAAAGACACAAAGTTTGAGACAGGGAACAAGAATTGTGAAGGAGTACACGAAAGAATTCCATAAGATTCTGATTAGAATGGGACATTATAAGGAAAAAAAGGAAAAGGTAGCTCGTTACATTAATGGGTTAAATCCAATAATATAAAAGGAGTTGGCATTAGTTAGAATATACACCATTGAGGATGCATATCGATTTGCATTGAAAGTAGAAGAAAGATTGAACAGGAAATTTGAGAATAAGCAGAAAAGGAAGGGTAGAGCTTATGCACAGCAAAAAGAGGATGAACAAAAGATTAGAGACATTAAGGAAAACAAGGATGACAGAGGTGAAAGCTCAAAAAAGTTTCGTGAGAAAAATTTTAGAGGAAGAGGAAGATCAGGTAGAGGATTTGGAAGAGGGGGCTTCGAAGGAACTTATTACCAATGTGGAGAAGAGGGACATAGAGCATATGACTGCCCAAATAATTAGGAAAGGACCAATAGAAGATCTAAAAACCAAGCTAGAGTAGAAAATGTGAATGAAGAAGATGTAATGTCAACACACTCCAAAGAAGTTGAAAGAGGAGAAGCTTTGATGACTAGGCAAGCCCTGTTGAATGAAGACAATGAACCAATGCAAAGGAAGATTTTGTTTAGAACAAGATGCAAATACAAGGTAAAGTATGTAATGTGATTATTTATGGAGCTAGTATTGACAATCTTATTTATGAAGAAATAGTGAACAAGTTACAACTAGAAAGGAGAAGACACTTGCATCCATACATAATTGCTTGGTTGCAAGATGACCATAAGGTTTTGGTGAATGAATAATGCTTGGTAAGATTTAAGATTGGTGATTATCATGATGAAGTTTTGTGTGATGTTATTTCTATGGATGTTTGTCACTTGTTATTGGGAAGACCTTGGAATTATGACAAGAAAGAAGTGTATGATGGGCATGCCAATACCTACTCCTTGATGAAGGATGGAGTCAAGCACAAGTTGAAACCTTTGAATAAAGAAGAAGGAAAGTTATGTAAAGACATTGGAAAATTCTTGGTTAATGGAGTCAAAAAATTAGTTAAAGAGGATGAGGATGAAGATCCTTATTTTTTAATGCAAGTTGCAGTAGTGTTGATTGCATTCAAAAGGAGTAGAGTGAAAGTTTTGGTGGAGAAAGAAGTAAAATCTGATTTTTGTGAAAATATTGTTGCTGATTTATGTGAGCATGATGAGATCTGTGTAGAAGAAGATATTGCAGCAATGAGCACATTGGTGAATGAAGGCAATAAAGTTAAAAGGAAGAAGGTGAGGAAGTGAATGTTTTTTTGTTTGGTGAGATGCCCTTTGCACAAGTTGATGATTTCTCATTTGGTAAAGAGATTTGTATGGATGACAGTTTATTAAAGGATGAAAAGGAAGAATATTTTGATTGTGTTACTAAAATTGAAATGGATACAAAGGAGAGGGATGGAAAGCATGAGTATTTTTATTGTGATACTAACATTGAATTCACAACTAAAAATTACTTTTCAGGAGATATAGGAAAGGAGGAACACATGGAAAAAAGAGAGATTGAAAATGAAACTATTGTTGTAGGAATAACAGGGGGAGAGGTAATGCATGTGTTTCCTTATTTTACTGAAGAAGAGAAAATTGATGATTATGATTTTCTAGCATTTTGTAGTGCAAATTGGTGTAAATTGGAATTTGTGACAAGAGGAAGAAAGAGAGGAAGAATGAAGGATGGAAGGGACATCAAATTGTAGAGGCAGGTTCAGAAAGATGTTTAGAAAGATAAGGTAGACAGATGGGTCCAGGATAAACATAGGTGTGTCACAAAAAATGTATCTTTGGACATTTTTACGCTCATTTGGGTCTCTCTTATGGATGTTGGCCTAGTTTTTCCTAGATTTAATGTTGTAATGTGGTCAACACATTCACATTAGGTCTTGGAACCTTGTGAATCAATAAGAACTTTATGATGTCTTGTAAAAGTGTTGTAACCCACTTTCACACTTTTGTAGGACCTTTTTATTATAATTCACCTAAATAACCCCTTTTTATCACTTACCAATTTCAAAGTGTTGTAAAATGTTGTAACAAAATTTCACACTTTTCTAGGCTTGTTATCAATAATTCAACCCTTTCTTATGTTTAAATGCCCCCTTAATGCACTTACAAGCCCTACTTAAGTGTGTTTCAGAGAATAATCCCGTTAAACATCATTAAATACACTTTATTTCCCAAAACCCATTAAAATTTCCCTAGTGGGACCAAGTCGCCACTAAGGGTGACTTAGTCCCACTTAGCACAAAAAACAAAATTATTTCAAAATTTTAGTGGGATTTATTCTCTTAGCCTTGAGGTTGGCTTGTGATGTGGTATTTTCAGGAAATTTTGTATAATCAAGTATAAATAAAGGGTTTTCCCCTCATTCTTCATCTTCTAATCTCCTATTTTCCTTAGTACTCTAATTCATTCACTCAATCATTCTCAAGCATTCTAGGCATTATCAAGTCTACATTCATTGGAGCTTCTACTTGCATATCTTTAGATTTCTACATCAAGGGTTTGGTGAGTTGTAGCATTGCATGTTGTTCATTCATCATTCTCTTTCCATTTCATTTCATTTTTCAAGGGTTTAATTACCAAACTAGAGTTTGAACAAGGAAAACCCCTATTCACTAACTCTTAACCCTTTTCCCCCTCTTTGCATGTGTGTTTTGTAGGTCTTGTATGCAGATTTATCAAAGAGCAAGGTTTTAAAAGGTGTCAAAAATTCATCAAAGTCTTTCAAAGTCAACAAAGCCCTAAAAGAAGCTTGGAGATCACCTACAAAATGAATTCTACAGATTCAGATCTGAACACCTGTTAAGAAAAAAAGTACAGATTGAAGGCTACATATTCCTATCCTGAATTTCCCGAGATTCACATGTGGACTAAGTCGCCATCTGTGGAAAATTAGTCCCATTGCTAGGTCTGAAAAGTGTTTTCTGCATTTCTGGATACCCATTTGGCTGAAACTTATTCTGACATAATTTCCCCGAAACATGACTAAGACACCCAGATTTGCGTAAGTGTCCTAGTTGGCTTCAACAACAAATTTTGTAGGATTCTAGAGCCTCTCTGCATCACATTCCAGTTTCTAGGTGCACCTCTCCAGTCTCATTCATTTCTGTTATAGTTTGTTTGCATTCTTAGGTCATTTTGCATATCACATTTTGTTTTCAAACATCTTGCATTTCATTAGTTTTGCATTAATAATTCATCTCTTTTATCAATTCTTTGCATTTAGGGCATTCCATTTAGACACATTTCAATCATATTAGCATTAGTATTGAGTGAACCCCCAAGGTTTTTGGGGATACCTTTCTCCTTTTAGGTGTAAAACCCTAGAAATTCAAGAGAGCCCCTATCCTACAAAACTTTGCGGTTCAATAGGATCTACAAATTTTTATGAGTTCAACTCATGAAACATTTCAAATTACCATGTGTGTCTAATGCAGGAGCATCCAAGGTGAAATTGAAATCTTGCATCACCAAAAATATTGTTATTTTAATTGGATTATTTTCAATAAGGGCTTAGAGGCTAGGTGAATAAATATTTTGATTTGTAACTTTGTAATTTCCCTTGGGATAAAATTGTAATTGTAATTTTGATGGGAATTATACATTTATTAATATTTTCTAAGGAAAAATTGGGAAAATACCCCTCTTGGGCATCCCATTCTTGGTGGGGACCATTTGGGGTGCATGTGCTTGCATGTTCAATTGCATTCCTTGCATATAATTTCATGTTTGTTCCATAATCTTTGCATGTTGTTGCATGAACGTATTTTCAGCTATTGAGGTCACCTGAAGTCAAAGGTGTCTTAATTGGCCAAAAGTTAGGCACCCATGTGAAGGTGGTGAAGGAAATGAATTATTTTATATTTTATTTTCTTATCTCTCCTCAAGTTGGGGTGTTGGATTTCTTGGTGGTTTGTGGAGTTTGTTTTGGGAAACCAATGGTGGTTTTCTTCTCACACAATTTCTATATAATGATGCTTGATCATTTGGAGAAGGGGGCTTTTGGAGAAGTTGGTGTTGCATACCCAGATGCTGCCGAAATGAAGCTAGAATGTTGAATTGTAGATTT